>CM068487.1:27266437-27321437 GCA_034769265.1 Remorina albescens
CTCTCTCCCTCTCTCTCTCTCTCTCTCTGTCTCTCTCTGTCTCTCTCTCCCTCTCTCTCTCTGTCTCTCTCTCTCTGTCTCTCTCTGTCTCTCTCTCTCTCTCTCTCTCTCCCCTGTCTCTCTCTCCCCTCTCTCTCTCTCTCTCTCTGTCTCTCTCTCTCTCTCTCTGTCTCCCTGTCTCTCTCTCCCTCTCTCTCTCTCTCTCTCTGTCTCTCTCTGTCTCTCTCTCCCTCTCTCTCTCTCTCTCTCTCTCTCTCTCTCTCTCTCTCTCTCTCTCTCTCCCTGTCTCTCTCTCCCTCTCTCTCTCTCTCTCTCTCTGTCTCTCTCTCTCTCTCTCTGTCTCCCTGTCTCTCTCTCCCTCTCTCTCTCTCTCTCTCTGTCTCTCTCTGTCTCTCTCTCCCTCTCTCTCTCTGTCTCTCTCTCTCTGTCTCTCTCTGTCTTTCTCTCCCTGTCTCTCTCTCTCTCTCTCTCTCTCTGTCTCTCTCTCTCTCTCTCTCTCTCCCTGTCTCTCTATCCCTCTCTCTCTCTCTCTCTCTCTCTCTCTCTCTCTCTGTCTCTCTCTCTCTCTCTCTCTCTCTCTCCCTGTCTCTCTATCCCTCTCTCTCCCTCTCTCTCTCCCTCTCTCTCTCTCTCTCCCTGTCTCTCTATCCCTCTCTCTCTCTCTCTCTCTCTCTCTCTCTCTCTGTCTCTCTCTCTCTCTCTCTCTCTCTCTCCCTGTCTCTCTATCCCTCTCTCTCTCTCTCTCTCTCCTGTCTCTCTCTCTGTCTGGACATTAAAGGTCCTGTATCAGTACAGGTGTGTTCAGCTTCCTGTGGTCAACAGAGCTGTCAGTTGGCTGCGTTGTGATGTTTCCCGCCTTAAATGACAGTGTGTGTTTCAGGAGTTGGACCTGGCGTCCGTGTTCGTGTCGGACGCTCAGTACAACAGGAACATCTTCTTCGACACGTCGCCTCGGGCCATCAGGTGAGGCCTTCATGTGCAGTTTGTTATTTCCTGGATCAAACGTCGGATACAAACGTTTATTCAGCACATCTAAATGGAGCTTCATTTAAAATGAACATCATGTTGTATTGAAGACTGTAAACTAGAAACTGAGACCATAAACTGATCAGGAAAATGTTTACTGAGGAGGAGGAGGGACATTTTCCCATAGACTTCAATATAAAGGAGGAGGAGGGACATTTTCCCATAGACTTCAATATAAAGGAGGAGGAGGGACATTTTCCCATAGACTTCAATATAAGAGAGGAGAAGGAGGGACATTTTCCCATAGACTTCAGTATAAAGGAGGAGGAGGGACATTTTCCCATAGACTTCAATATAAAAGAGGAGGGACATTTTCCCATAGACTTCAATATAAAGGAGGAGGAGGGACATTTTCCCATAGACTTCAGTATAAAGGAGGAGGAGGGACATTTTCCCATAGACTTCAATATAAAGGGGAGGGACATTTTCCCATAGACTCCAGTATAAAGCAGGAGGGACATTTTCCCATAGACTTCAATATAAAGGGGGAGGGACATTTTCCCATAGACTTCAGTATAAAGCAGGAGGGACATTTTCCCATAGACTTCAATATAAAGGGGGAGGGACATTTTCCCATAGACTCCAGTATAAAGCAGGAGGGACATTTTCCCATAGACTTCAATATAAAGGGGGAGGGACATTTTCCCATAGACTCCAGTATAAAGCAGGAGGGACATTTTCCCATAGACTTCAGTATAAAGCAGGAGGGACATTTTCCCATAGACTCCAGTATAAGGCTTTGATTTGACAACACTGATTAAAAAAAGGTGTTTTAAAGAGACAGTACACCGTCTGGAGTCGTGTTGCTCTGGTTCTCTTTCCAGACTCTACCTGCTCTATAACTGCTGGTTCCTGAAGGTTCTGCTCTACTTCTTCATCCTGGTCAACCTTTCTCTGGCCGTCTTCGAGGAGCCGGCCGTCTTCCCTCTGCCGCTCTGGGTAAGATGGCCGCCACGTTCTTCTGACGGTTTCACCCGTAGCGGTGTGTTACCTGTTGTGTTGTGTTGTGTTGCGTTGCGTTGCTCTCTGACCTGGGTTTTGTTTTCAGACCACCATGATGGTGGAGCTGCTGTGTCTGCTGGTCTTCAGCTTCAGACTGGTTCACTACGCCAAAGTCATCCCTCCGGACAAGTTCTGGAAAGACCCCAAAAATATCTGCATCATCGTCATCCTCGTGGTAGGAGGGGCTTAACCGCATCATCGGCCTGGTGGGAGGGGCCGCTGACCTGAACCCGAACGCCGTTATGTGTTAATCGTGCCAAACTTTTGAACTGAGGCTGAATTTGGTCCGTCCGGCGGGGACAGGACGTCGTGTTGCTGTTTTCTGACTCTTTGTCAGTACGGCTGGTGGGTGGGGCTTATCGGGCCCAGGACACTTCCTGGTTTTGGAGTGAAAGCTGAAGTAGCTGCTGAGTGCTGAGCGGAGTTCCTGTCTCCGATGTGCAGAGTCAGAATGTGCTGAAAAGTCTTTCTGCTGTTGTTGTGAAACAACCTTTAGCCGGAGATGTCTCTGCGTCAGCGTTTTTTAAGGCAGAAAGTCTTCCTGGTGACTCTGAGGCCTGAAACCAAACCAAACTCTGTCAGATCCTCGGGATCGGTCTTCGCCGTGGATTTCCCGGATCCTTGTTTCCTCGTTGCCTTTTTATCGTTTAAGTTTTGATGATTTGAGGGAATCATTGATTTAACTTCAGTGTCGGCCCGTTTCAAAACAAAGATGTGCTGATCTCACTCAGCCTTCATTTTGATCCCAGCTCCTGTGGGACTGGACCAGGACCGGACCAGGACCGGACCAGGACCAGACCAGGACCGGACCAGGTCCTTCAGTTCTTGGTGACTCCGGCTGCTTTGGTTCGTTGTCCTGCTCCGAAGTGAATCTGATCAGATTCCTGGCGGGTGACGATGGAAGAAACTTGTAGAACTGAAAAAAAAAAAAAAAAGATTTTTTTACGTGACCAGATGTTGATTTTCTGTGTTTCTGAGTCTTAAATCAGACGAACTGTTTATCGTGGCGACCGGGTTAGGCTCCGCCCCTCCGTGGCCCTGATGGTCTATGTAACTGATCAACGGATGAAATGTGTTAGATTATATTTCATGAATTAAACTCCTGGTCGTTTGTTCCAGCTCACTCTGGTCGACATGATCATCTACGGAGCGCTGAAAGCTACAAACTACTACGCCCTCCGCTGGTCCAGAGTCCTGCGGCCGCTCCTATTGGTCAACGTCACAGAGGGACGGCAGGTAACCGCCCACCTGCTGAGCGGGAATAACGACGACCGCTGGAGTCGTTTTAAGACAAATTAGACTTTATTCACTTCATCATCTGTCAGGTGAACTTTGACCTGAGCTGTCTGTTTGCCTTCAGCTCCGTAGAGCCTTCAGAAGCATCCGGAACGCTCTGCCTCAGATCTTCTACGTCTTCCTGCTCTTCATGTTCAGCGTCCTCATCTTCTCCCTGATGGCCCTCAAGCTGCTCGGCAAACGGTGAGAAAGTCGGCCTCCTTTGGCCGCTTCAGGAAGTCGCGCAACAAACTGAAGTGTTGTGCGTTTCCTCCGCAGAGGCCTGAAGACCATCGATGGAGCGCCGTACTTCACCTACTACCTGGAGATCGTCTTCGATCTGTACGTCCTCGTCACCACGGCCAACAGCCCCGACGTCATGTAAGAGCTTCAGGAACGCTCCCCGCCGAGCGGTGGAGCGCTGACACGTTACTGTCCCTTTAAAACTTCACCTTCGGATGACGACGGTTCTAATTTCGTTAAAACTCTTAAAAGCTACACGAACTCTGTTCTGGTTTCTTCCTCCTGATTAGGAAGCGAGGAAGGAAAGAAGGAAGCTGCCTCTTCCTTCTTTTCACAGAAAACAAAAGGAAGTGACCTTTTTGAGTCGGTTTCTCTCCGAATGTCCAACCTTCTCTTCTTTTTCCGTCTCTGGTTTGCAGGATGCCGGCGTACAATGCTAGCTTCGTCTTCGCCATCTTCTTCATCGTGTACATCCTCATCAACACCTACATCTTCATGTCTGTTTTCTTGGCCGTCGTTTACAACAACTACAAAAAATACCTGAAGGTACGACGTTCTGTCCTTCAAATAAAAAACTCTTCATTTCTTCTATTTCTCATTTTATTCCTTCTGTTTTTGAACATTGATAAAGCTAACAGGAAGTAAACCTACAGTATGTTCCCTCCCTGCCCAACAGGAGGAGGTACGGCAGCTGGTCAGGGCCAAACGCCACAAGATGGTGCGAGCGTTCGCCGTTCTGCAGGAGGTCAGGGAGGAAGGGGGCGAGCCGGTGGTGACCCAGGCCAACTGGAACCAAGTGGTCCGCCTGGTCCGGCCCGACATCAGTAACGCCCACAGAGAGCTGCTGTGGAGCGTCTGCGACGACAAGAACCAGGGCGCCGTCGGTGGGTCACACCAACTGAAGCTTCACTTAGACCCAAAGTGGGTGTAAATGCGCTCTCAGAGCCGACGCCGCGCTGCGTTCTCTGACGGACGTCCGTCCTTCACAACACATTTGACATTTTACGTCACTACAGCCACATTTTCTAGATTCCTCACAGATTAGGATGTGAGACATGAAATATTTAAAGGTCTGAAGGGAGACGTTAAAGACGTTTAACACAGAATTCACCCATAGTGATGATTTAATCAGCACTAAAGACACTTTTCCTCCAAACATGTAAAAACGGTGGATCGGGGAACTGAACGTATAGAGTTTGTAAATATAACATGAAAAGTGGTCCTCGGAGCTCAGCCTCACTCTGACATAACAGAAGGAAGGTGACTAAATTAGCCCTTTGAAAAGGAGAAATGCCCCCAACAGGTAATTACACCTTCCCTCTTTATCAGTCTGTTTATCGCCGGGGCTTCCTGCCTGTTTGGGAGAAGCTTCCTGTTAATAAATTACACAGTCCCTGACTTAATGAGCACCTGAACGCACCGTTCCATCTGAAGTGAGTCCTTCTGCGTGCGGAGGAAATAAAAGGCCTGTTTCTGTTTCGGCTCTTCGGCAGGTAAAGTTGCGTTCGTCCAGCTGGCCGACCTCCTGAACATCGAGGTGATCACGCTGAAGTCGAGACCACACCCGTTTCACAGTTTATGCCCCGCCCTCTACCTGTCGGCCCCCAGCCGCCTCCTCTGTCGGATGGTCCAGCACCGGTAAGACCGGAGCAGATGAGACGTCCGCCATCGGCTGATGGCGGTCACAGTGACGCCACGCTTCAGATGTTTGTGTGTCTGTGTGCGTTTTTGCTGTCAGGGCCTTTGTGATTGTGTACGACATCATCATCCTGGTGAACGCCATCTTCATCGGCCTGGACGAGGAGAATCCCATGATCGCCAACTCGGAGTGGGTCTTCCTGGCTCTGTACCTGCTGGAGATCCTGCTGAAGCTCTACGTGTTCGAGCCGCGGGCCTTCTTCTCCAGACACAGCTTCTGGAACTGGTGAGGACGAGTGTGACGGCGTCTGACGGCGTCCCAAAGGATTCAAACCTCCTGACAGATTAAAGATGTAATCAGCAGGATGGATTTAGAAAACTTTTAGTGAGGTCACAGATGAGATATAAAGTGAGACGAGTTTTTTTTTTTTAACTTGTTGCCCTTCATGGCGTCTTAGAGGTTCAGAGAAGATGATGAACTTTTCTTTTGGGTCTGATCTTCGTTAGGTCAGTGTCTCCACCTCTTTAACAGAGGTGGAGACTAAACATGGAGCCGAATGAAATGTTTTTCCTCAGTGACTGAATTTAATTGAAATGAATCCTACAGGCGGCGCTCGATGATTCTATCTTCATCTGGACTCTGAAGGCATTTCTGAAATATTGAGTGCTATCACTGAAGATGTGTATGATTTGTAAAATAATGATGCTGATGATGTATCGATGCACTTTACTCATCTAAACTCAACGAGCTGTCACGTTTCACAGTTTATCTACGTCGCAGATTGTAAGTATGAGGTGACGCCACCAGCTGCTGCTTCTCTTATCTCCAGTCGTCTTCCTTTAAGCGCTTCGAACAGCTGCTTTTTTTTTTTTTTTTTAAATCTTTATTCTCATCAGGAAGTAAAACACCTTTTTGTCAGATGTGGATTTAAGTCTGGTGCCAAAAAGGCTGATCCATAAAAACAACAACAAAAAAAAAGCCAAATCTACTGACGCTGGAATATATCAATGGAGAAATACTCTTCTGAGTAATTATTATTATTGTTGTTGGTACCTTGATTAGTTCTTTACCTCCTTACAGTGTTTAATGTCACTTCTTTATTTGTTTGTGCACCAAAAACCAGCGAGACAAGAAAGCAGATTCTGATTTGAGACTCTTTCCACTTTATCAGGAACAGAACAATCTAACGCTGCTCTTTATCTTCACAAAGCTCTGAACGCTCAGTTTGTGTTGACATGTTATATATTTAGTGTTGAGCTCATAATTAAAGGAGATGTTGCCGTGGACTCATTACAGACCTCAGAGCTAACAACTATATTGATTTAACACTTTTATGATGCTGTAAAAAAACAGAGTGGGTTTAAT
This sequence comes from Remorina albescens, assembly GCA_034769265.1. Lineage (NCBI taxonomy): Eukaryota > Metazoa > Chordata > Actinopteri > Carangiformes > Echeneidae > Remorina > Remorina albescens. The sequence continues at coordinate 27,272,988 of CM068487.1, forward strand.
GACGGACGGCTGTAAGTATGTTTATTAAACGGAGGCCGTTTAGCTATTTCCTTTTTTTTTAACTTTACAGTTGTGCGCCTCCTGCTGGTGAGCGGTGCAGCAGCAGGGACTTCTGTCTGCTGGTTCATGGATGTATCAGAGGAGCTGGACTCCCATCAGAGCTGCGAAGGGAGTGGCTAAATTAAAAAATACAGGTGTCAGTCATCTGTGGAACCGTCGCGAACGGGGAAATAATTTGTCACACCAAAAATTTGGCGTCGTCCGTCTCTGCTGATGCATCCATGACACGTTTCTCTTGTTGAGAAAAAGTCGGCTTTGTTTGCAGCTCGTTCTGGTTTTGCTGGTTTCAGCTTCTGAAGATAAATATTTTATTTTCACCTCCAAACTTGAGTTTTCTGACTTTGTACGTTTGTTTTTTCAGGTTTGACACCATCATCGTTGTCTCAGCTCTCCTCGCCACAATCGTCAACGCCGCCGTGAAGTCCTGTGAGTGCTGACTGTCAGAGATAAATTAGGACTGATTGACTTTGTTGAAGTGATTTATCTTTTTAGTATAAACTTAATCTTTGACTAAACAGCCCAGCTGAACTCTGGACCTTTTTCATTATGAATTAAGACCTTTTTCATTATGAATTAAATTGGTCGTCTGTGTGTTTCATCGCGCCGTCTCTCAGCTGGCAGTTACACCAGCCGGCAGATCCTGGACATCGTCTTCATCCTGCGGGTCCTCAGACTGATCCGGGTGGTGGACAGCATCAAAAGGTTTGATCCCAATACCTGTCTCTGATTGGCTGACTGGCCCGAACTGCCAGGTAACCATAGAAATGGCTGGTCACCCGGGACGCTGCTTCATTATGACATCACATCCCCGTCTGTCTTGGTCGGTCAATAATTGTGTTGCCATAGTAACAATGGGGACTTTTCTCCTTCAGGTTTCGCGCCATCATCAACACCCTGATCAGGATCGGACCGGCCATCCTCACGTTTGGACAGCTCATCGTCGTAAGTTTTCTGACGGCAGGTTTTGAGTCAGGAACCCGAAGTGGTCGACGTTTTTAGATCGGCGGCGTTATAACCACAGACTCTGATTGGCTGCTGCCCCGCAGCGTGTCCGCCATATTGGAATTAGAAGGTTGACCTTATTAACAAATCAACGCGGAGTGTTCTGAATAAAAAGCGCTAACAAATTGATTATGGTGTTAGCGGTTCATCCTGAGGGGAGCATGAATGTCTGCTGCTAACATCCCTGATGCCCCCTACAGGTGGTGTACTACGTGTTTGCCATGGTGGGGATGGAGCTGTTCAAAGGGAAGGTGAAGTTTTATGAGGAGGACTCCACCGACCCGGCGAAGGCGTACTGTGGGAACCCCCTCCTCCGGGGGACGGCCTTCGCTCAACTCAACTACTGCAAGAACAACTTCAACAACGTGGTGTCGTCCTTCATCCTGCTGGTGGAGCTCACCGTGGTCAACCAGTGGCACGATATCCTTCAGATTTAGTCAGACGGGGAACGTCCTGCAGGGGTGTCTTCTTCGGGTCATAAAGGTTCATCACATCACATCATTTCTTTGCTTCCTGGGAGAAAAATTATTCATTTAAATATTAAAGCTGGAAAAGCTCCTGGTCTTCTTCGGGGTCGTCCTCGGGGTCTCCCTCAGATGATCTTTGAGGATCTGGGTTCTGGTTCAGGTTTTCCTTAATGTGACCTCACTGCTCAGCAGCGGCTTCGCCACCGTCACCCACGTGTCGGCCAGGATCTTCTTCGTCCTCTTCCACATCTTGGTCGTCATCGTCATCATCAAGTAAGAGCACCCTTTGCACTATCATGCTGTTAGCTGTTAGCTGTTAGCTGTTAGCTGCGGCTCATTAAAGCAGAGCTCATTCAGCTGCAGAGTTGGGTGGAGTTTGAGATGAAGCTCCTGAGAAACAGAGCTGAAGGTTCAGAGTCTGATTCTGCAGTTTCTTTAATGAGTATTGATCTGAGTATTGATGAGCGACGACCCGGTCGGTCTGTTTGAAGGACAGAACTCAGATCAGAGCGGCTTCAACTCATCAGATAACAAAATCTGACTTTTAAAGTCAAAAATTCATCTTTAAAATTTAACCAGTCACCAACCAGCCGTAACATTATGACCACTGACAGGATTCGAATCATCGTCTGGTTACCATGGATACCTGTCAGCGGGTGGGGCCTATCACGAATTCACAGGGTCAGGGGTCAGGGGTCACTGATGGTCTGATCCAACAGTTTTCAGAGATGTCGTCGTGAAAGCAGACGCTCACTGCATCATGTCTGTATTTGTGCACTTGTGTGTTTGTGTGTTTGTGTACTTGTGACTGCTCACGTCTCGGCTCTGTCGTCTCTCAGTATCTTCGTGGCCTTCGTCCTCGAGGCCTTCTTCGTGGAGTACTCGGTGGACAAAAGTGACCTGCAGACGTCTCTGGAGAGGAAGATCGAGGAGCTGGAGCTGGCCTTGGAGCAGTACGTTACCATGACGACCGCACCGCCCTTTTTAGTTTTGACCGCGAAACGAAACCTCCTGAACGTCAACGCTGACGGATTATCTAAAGAGAAACGAACAGATGTTTGGAAGGAAAGACAAATCAATGTAACCTCTGACTCAGCGGTGCGGCCTCCAAACGGCTCCATCGATACTTCCGGTTTATAATCGATTCTTTACCACCAGTTTCTGTTCAGCTGTGATGTTTTTACAGTGTCGTTCTGTCATCCAGGGAGAAGCTGGACGATAATCTGGTGAACGCCATGGAAACCATCGACAACGACCTGGGAACCGGCCAATCGGCGGCGACCAACAAACCGGCTCTGATGTTTAAAATCGCATCGAAAAGTAAGAACCGGAACCGACCGAGCTGAATGAGGAGTCTTTTCTTTAATGGCGGATATTCGTCCGTTATTTAGTCATTTTCATCTAAAACAGTTTTATTTGAGCAGCACATTAAACACATCGTAGACATTTTTTAATGAGCGATAAGCTCCTTTAATTATCAGTCTGCTGTCTTTGCTCCTGTCAGGGTATCGAACGGTGGACGCTCTGCTCCAGCGGATGTTTGAGGCCGATCTGGACCCGGAGGACTTCGCTGAGGACGAAGATCCTGAAGCTCAGACCGGCAGGAACTTTGGAAACCCGACGTTCAGCTCCGTTTAGAAGGAGCCGGACTGAGTTCGTGTTCCGTTTTAAAGTCAGCATCGTCTCCTGCTTGTTGAAACGTGTCGACTGTCCGATCGGGTCGTAATCTGAGAGTCGCTTCCAGCCTCGTATATTTTTATATTTCTGTCCTGTAGCACAAATACTGAAATAAGTATTTTCACATAAAGAATATTTACACTGATCTTTCGTCTGTGGACAGTTTTTTCTTCAGTACATCTGTTTTTTACTAGTATAATAATAACAATGGTGATAACAACAACAATAACAACAACAACAACAATAATAATAAGGAGGCTCACTGAGCTGATGTCCAATAAGATCAGATTTTTTTGTGGATATTTTCATCATTTGATATTTTATTGTGTTTCATATTTTAACTTAAACGTTTATGTTGTTGTGATGCGTTCACGGTCCTTGTTGACTCTTTATTAGATGGTGCGTTCACTGAACCTGATTTCACTGCTGACGCTTTAATGCTTTAAAGACACTTTTACTGCAGAACAGACCTCCAGTCGGGGGGGGGGGGGGGGGGCGCTGTGGAGCTGCGGCCCACCACCGAAGAAGAAGTGTGTGTGTGTGTGTGGTGCTGATGCTGTAGAGATGGAGCAGAGGGAGTGGATCCTGCTCGGCTCCGCGTCGTCCGGACGGAAAACAACATTCAGGTAAGAAAACAACAAACACACAAACAAACAAACAAACAAACAAACCGAAGCTGCGTCCGAAATAAACAAACGAACCGAACAGAAGACGGATCCTCCGCGACGTGATGCTGAAGAGTCAGGTTGTGTGTGTGTGTGTGTGTGTGTGTGTGTGAGTCAGTGAGTCTCAAAGAAACACAATGTGTCTGATTTATTCTTCAAAAATAAAAAATAAAAGCCTCCCGGGTTCAGATGTCGGACAGTAGAACCTGATCAGTAGAACCTGATCAGTAGAACCTGATCAGTAGAACCTGACTGGAGGCCGGACGGCAGATGAAGGGGATGGTGGTGAGGCGTTCAGGTGCAGCTCAGAGGGTGGGACTGAACAGCGCCGCCTGATTATAATGAGGGAGCGTCTCCATCAAGTTGGAAAGAATAAATAAAAACTAGCTTCCGACCACTGCTTTCAAAATAACAAAAAATAAATACGTTTAAATCGAAGTTAAAACAGGAAGTAGTGTAGATTTTTTTTTTAACAGTCATAAAATGTTTTCTTTAACTAAATAAAGAATTTAACTCAATAAAGTAAATCCAGCCATCTAAAACCTACCAAAATAAAAGTAGGGCCGTGTTGTCGTTGTTGTTTGGAAATGTGTTATTTTTGTCAGTCAGGAATGAAAAACAGATAAAAACATCTCATCAGTTAAATTATTGGGATTATTTTAAAGCTGAAAAACACAGCCAGCAGTCTGTGTTCAGTTTTAGCCCCGAGTCGTGTCTGCAGGTGTTTCTGTCCATTTAAAAGTGTTGATCAGTAAAAAAGCTGCTGAATGTAACGTGAGATGAGAGACGCCTCGGTCGTATCTGCTGCTTCAGCTTATTGAGCTGCAGCTGCAGATGGGGACTCTTTTCCTCAACGATTAATCAGCCACTCAGTGTGTCAATAAACGATTTGACCTTTTTAACAAAATGATTCCAAAAAAAGAAATCTTCCACATTTTCAGTGTCTTCTTTTGTCCAGTGAACAGTTAAAAAATGAAAGTTATTCAGTTTACAGCAGAAAGTCTTTAAATTTCAGAAGCTCAAAGCAGCAAAGGTCACATTTTGGTTAAAAAGCGTTTAAGTGATCTTCATGTCAGAGAACATGAAGATCAGCTGCTTGTTTTTGAATCTCTCAGTTTGGCTCAAAGTCTGTGACACCAAACGGAAAAAAGATGGAGACGCTTCCGTTGCTCTGATTCACGTGGACGCTGCAGGTCAGTGAACATATCGCTGCAGTTTGTTGAATTAATTTTGTTGTTAAGCTGCTTTGGCTGAATGATGAAGGAGATTTTCTGTCTTTGTCTTCTTTGAGTCAAAGTCATCAAAGTCAAATGAATTTTCTTTGAGTTTGGGACCGTCGGTCAAAACAACACAAATTAAATCTGTGTTGTTGTTTTAAAGAACTTTATTAAAAAAATAGTCTGCAGATCCTAAAATAATTAAAATAACTTCTATTATTCATGCTAATGTTCTCACTAAAACAAGAAAACAGTGAAGATACAAAAACACAAGAATCAATACGATCGAATAGTTTATGTAGTTAATCTAAATATGGAACAGTAAAAATCTAAAAACGGGACAGTAACACAAAATTTAATAACATTTATGTGCGAACCTGAAATTTCTAGTTTTAATCAACAATCAGGACGATTATTGTTTCTGAGGTATCAAATGTTCTACATATGTCTGAGTTTACATCACATTATTATATAACAAAGACGAAGAACGTAGAATAATGTTTAAATCTACACACAGTGCACAACAACAAAAAACTAACACAATGCACGAGTGTCAATCACACAAAGTTAACACAATGAAGTGGCTTAAAATAAATATAGATATAATATAATGTAATGATGATAAAAATAGTTGTAAAGTGATGAGAGTTCAAACACAGTAATGTAAAATAAGGATTAAAGGAAGGAGACGGGGGGAGTTTTATTTTGAAGGCGGTGGCCGGATGTTGTGGCTGTGTTTGTTGACGTTATTTTGACGCAGCTGGATTCAGAGCTGCAGTGCGGACAAACGGTCTGGATCCGGAGAACCCGACTCCCCCAGACCGCCTCGGTACCGCCGGCCCGGTCAGCCTCAGCCGGGGTTCTGGATCTGATCTGGATCCGGTCGGGCTCCGGGTTCGGCATCTGGATCCGATCCAGCCGGAGCAGGACCACGAGTCCGCATCATCCACGCATCCTCCTCCTCCTTTTCAGCTGCAGCAGCGGAGGACCGGAGGAGGACCAGGACCCGGACCAGGACCTGGACCCCAGCTGGGGTTTCCCAACTCTGAAGGGACATTAATCTGGTTTTTTTTATTCCGGTTCCGGACTCCCGGGTCCTGCAGGGCTCCCTCTCTGCACCGGACGGCCGGTCTGAGGATGGACCCGGTCTGGTTTGATACTGGGGACTGTTAGAGGAGACAAACTGTGGTTTAGTCCGGAGGGGGTCTGAGGCCCGGATCCCGCCCCCCCCTTCAGAGGAACGGTGGGTTTTCTGGACCAGGACGTTTTGTGCCAAAATAAAATTCCAGATGAAGATTCCCAAAAGGCGGAAAAGGAGCGGACGGTGCGCCAGGTAGGCCTGACCCGGACCCGGACCAGATCCGGCCCAGACCAGAGAGCCCAGAAGGGAGGAGGGGGGGGGGGGGGACCTGCAGTGTTGCGTTAACGGAGGTAAATGTAATGAGCCGAGTCCGGGACGTTTGATCCGGATCGCTTAGACCAGGACGGATCCGGGCGGTGTCACCGGGATGATGTTTAATTGATAACCAGAATCAGATTTATTGATCAGCAGGATGTGCTGCTGCGCAGGCGCAGAACGGACCCATGACTGTGCACTGCAGAGAGGATTCAATGAGTGATGGGGGGGGGGGGGGGGGGGAGTGTGTGTGTGTTCAATTTATTCTCCTCATTTCACTCCAGCTCGTTTTATTTCATTAAAAAAAAAAAAAAGAAAAGAAAAAATCAGTTTTTAACCAAAAGAAATAAAAGTGAAGGACGTCCAGAGATCTGAAGGAGAGAAAAATCTGATATTCAAAGAAATAAAACGACAAGAGAAGAATTCAGAAGTCTCATTTAACCCATTTAATCGTCTAATTTCAACATAAAAAAGGCGCTTTGTTGTTAAATCAGAACAACAAACACACAAACTCTGGACCAGATGAATAAATACAAGTATAATTCATCAAAGATCCCGAATACAACGTTAGATTCTTTCATTTAAAGTCATCAGCATCATTAATAATCATATTTTGTAACGAACTTCATTTGATCTGACTACAAAATAAAAAACATTTATATTGATCGTTCAGTTCTTTATTTTTATTTCAGGTTTGACACAAATGTTTTTTTCTGCCGATCGATTTTCATTATTTGTTTTGAACATTTGATATTTTTTAACAGGAGCAGAAATCAGAAGCTTCATTCCGAATAGATTTTATTTTTACATATTTATTCATCATTTGTTGTTTTATATTTTATAACGTGATTCATTCCGTTCCTTTATTTTGTGGTTTGAATGAAATGACAGAATTGAGCTTTGTGACGGCAGTTTGACGGGTTTTTTTACACTGAAATGTTTTTTTCTGATCTTGTGGAGTTCTTCAGACTGTTTTCTTTTTCCACGTGATGTCAAATCGTCCCAAACATTCAAACATCGCGTTAAAAAGCAGCTCTGCAGAAAAACATTTTTACAGCTAGCGACGTTAGCACTGAAGCTAATGTGACATTTTGTTTCAGCGTTCTCGTCGATTCATTTTTATTCATCAGAAAAGTCCGAACAGTGACCGAAGAAATTATTGTTGTTTATGAGCCATCGTTTATTTTTTTTAATGTGAACGACGTCACGCTGGCCTTAGCATTAGCATTAGCATTAGCTAGCCTAACGTCGTGGCTAACTCATTTAGCAGCAGCGCGTGCTTCATCCTGTTTTATTCACTTCCTGAACTCAAACGTCAGACGTTTGATTTCCTGTTTGTGGGAACGATTGTTCTGAATGTTGATGCTGATTTTTTTGTTTAGATGATTAATTTAAATCAGCCGATGAAATAATTCAGTCGAGCTGAAATCATCGATTCTAACTTTAATTGTTTCAACCTTCTAGTTCGATTTAGTCAAGTTTTTTATTTGTAGTCAGAGAATTTATAAACCTGGACCAGGACTCTGTAGAGGGAAGCTAATGCTAAAGTGACTCCACAGGCTGTATTGAAGTCTATGGGAAAATGTCCCTCATCCTCTCTTATATTGAAGTCTATGGGAAAATGTCCCTCATCCTCCTTTATATTGAAGTCTATGGGAAAATGTCCCTCATCCTCTCTTATATTGAAGTCTATGGGAAAATGTCCCCCCTCCTCCTTTATATTGAAGTGTATGGGAAAATGTCCCCCCTCCTCCTTTATATTGAAGTCTATGGGAAAATGTCCCTCATCCTCTCTTATATTGAAGTCTATGGGAAAATGTCCCTCATCCTCTCTTATATTGAAGTCTATGGGAAAATGTCCCTCATCCTCTCTTATATTGAAGTCTATGGGAAAATGTCCCCCCTCCTCCTTTATATTGAAGTGTATGGGAAAATGTCCCCCCTCCTCCTTTATATTGAAGTCTATGGGAAAATGTCCCTCCTCCTCCTTTATATTGAAGTCTATGGGAAAATGTCCCTCCTCCTCCTTTATATTGAAGTCTATGGGAAAATGTCCCTCCTCCTCCCTTAAAATGAAGTCTATGGGAAAATGTCCCTCCTCCTCCTTTATATTGAAGTCTATGGGAAAATGTCCCTCCTCCTCCTTTATATTGAAGTCTATGGGAAAATGTCCCTCCTCCTCCCTGATTTATCAGCTCAGTAAACGTTCTCCTGATGAGTTTCTGGTCTCAGTCTCAGTTCCGTCGTTAACTAATCATCACAAAGTTTCATGAAAAGAAAAGAGTGAGTTTTTTTTTGGAAGATTTGGCTCTGACAGAATAAAAGTGGTTCCCTCTGCAGGCTGAAATTATCATTGATTTTGTTTCTGTTTTGTATTTTTTGGTTCGGCCTGCTTCTGAGGCTTCATCCTCTGGAGAGCAGGAACAGGAACTCCAGGTTGATCCCTCTTCAGTGTTTTGGTGAATGTGGCATCACGTGGAAAAGGTCACTGAGGACGTGAAGGAGTGGTCCCTCCATGCTCCGCCCCCTCTCCTGCTGCCCTCCTGGTTAACTGTGCCCTCTGTTCTGGCTTGTAGGCTAACACAGGAACAGGAAGGGTTTTGTCCCCCTCAGGATTTGTTGTAAACCGTCGGGTTTTCCGGGAGCTCAGAACTATGGTGAGCTCTGATCGTCAGATCAGATCTGGAATGATGCAAACCGGCTTCTGGCAGAGCACCCCCCCATCCCCCTCCCCCTCCTCCCCCCTGGTAGCAGATTGGTAGATCTGTAGGTGAAGAAGAGAAGAAGAAGAGAGGACGGCGGTTTGAAAGTGTCGGAGGACGTTTCACTCTGATCTGCTGCTGAGACGCCTGAAAGATGGTGACTGCAGAGTTCCCCCCACCAACACAACATCACCACACCTGCAACAACACAAAATGATGCTTTACACAACTCAACAGTTGTTGTGTGTTTCAATAAGAACACACTAATAACTAAAATAACATAATGACATGAAAGTATGTGAATATAAAACACAACACATTAAAATAAAACACTTTATTCCAGTAATGTTTAATAATATTATATGATCCATAATGACTGTCGTCTTTCATCTGTTAGAAGAAGAATATTCTAAAGTATTCTGTCATTTTATTATTTTATTATAAACTTCACTGTGAAACACGACATAGTGAAACGTGTCATATTAATCTGGTGACACTTTAATTACACAAACCTTTAAATCCTCACTCTGTTTGTGATAAACTGTGTGTTGTGCTCCAGTTGGCCAGTTGAAATGCTGTTGTGTATGGGGGGAACTCCGTGGCCCCGCCCACTGCAGTGACGGGCGGCCCAGCAGCGGCAGGTTTCACTCCATCTCCAGTGTTACAGTCAGCTCCACCTGCTGGTCGCTGATGATGATGATGATGATGATGATGCTGTATCACTGCAGGTGCAGAGAAGCCCCGCCCCCCTCCTCCCAGTCCGTCCAGTCCTCTGCCAGAGCTGGTCTGACTGGAAACATGGCGGACGCTCTCCATCGTATCTGCAGTCCGCCTGAGCTCTGCATGCACTGATGGCGGCTCGTGGCATTGCATGCAGAACAGCATGCTTTGGGGACTGATATGCATCACTTTGGACTTCAACCCCCCCCCCCCCCCCTCCCTCACCCCCCGCCCCACAGATCCACTGACAACTGAAAACTGACATGTTACACAGAGTGAAACCCAGAGTTCAGTCCAGACGGCAGCAGCGGCTGTGATGCTGCTGCTGATGTCAGTAATAACTTCCTTTGCCCTGAAGTCGTCCTCTCAGGCAGAGCTCAGTCCGAGGCGGTTTGGGCCCCGACCAGGTCCAGAACCGTAGACTCTGAGTCCAAAAAGGACTAAAGTGGATCATTTTAACACAAATGAATTCTAAGTGTCCAGACACGACTAAAGGAAATTCGTGCTGTGGCCCTTTAAGCTTCTTTGTTTGTTTTCATAGTCCAACAAATTTAAAGCAACAATTCAACGTTTGTGTGTCCAGTTCTGAACCACATGGACCGGATCCAACTGGACTTGGACTCTGGGTCTGTAAGGTGAAGCCACCGACAAATATCTACTGACCATCAGGGACCGACTCCACTGGCTGTAGTCAGACGTCATATTGTATTGAAGTCTATGGGAAAATGTCCCTCCTCCTCCTCTCTGATCAGTTTATGGTCTCAGTCTCTAGTTAAGTCTTCAACATAAAATGATCATTTTTTAAATGAAGCTCCATTTAGAGGAAGGAGGGGAGGGGTTAGGGGGCGGGGCTACTGTAGGACTGACGGACTGTACCATCCAATCAGGTCAGACTTCAGAGCAGGTCAGATCCACCTTCTCCTCTAAATATGGTTTTTACTGGTAAAAAAAACAAAAAACAAAAACAAGCTGCCCAGCAGATAAATTCCAAAGTGAAGGTCTGATACTTTAAATAAAAACTCTCGGAGCTTGTTGTTGGTTTGGTCCTCGACTCTCTTCAGGGGTAAAAACTACCCAAGTTGGCCATTTTAACAGTGACTTCTCTGATTGTAACGACATAACAGAGTAAATTAGGAGATGATTCATGAATCCCTCCGCTCCGGGTCGGGGTTAGGTAGGATTATTCATTATTTTTCATGGTTTCCCTTTTTGACCTGAATTTATAAACGAGCTTGTTCTTTTTCTGGCAGTTGGAGGTTCACTCATGACCAGCTTTATGCTAGCTTAGCTTAGCATTAAGACCGTAAACAGGGTGAACAGCTAGAGAGGATCTGATCCTGACTTCTCATTGGCTGACAGCTTTCTCGGTGATCCAATAAGAATAGAGCCGATTTTTAGATAAACATTTTGAGTAATCCTTAGATGGTATGGACCTTTAAACCTTCAGACCGCGTGGACCTTAAATACACAACATCAGATTTGACCAGTTGTTTCTGTCTGTTTCCAGTTTTTGTGCTATGCTAAGCTAAGCTAAGCTAATCAGCTGGTTGTAACATCCCATTTACAGAAATGTGAGTTTTATAATCTGACCTTCTGACTCTCAGCAAGAAAAAGGTGACGTTTATTCCCTTTTCTTTTCATTTGACAGCAGAAAAGGTTTGAGATGTGATGACACTTTTAGTTTCTTCTTAGTCCAGTTTGAGCCCATCAGACCGGATCCTGTTCTGGTGTCCGGCGCGTTGATGGCCGTCGCAGCATCGAACCTGCAGCTGCAGTCAGCGTCCGACCGGCCGCTTCCTCTGCAGACATGATATTTGCTCCAGTTACTGCAAATACCATCACATCCCTAACCCCCCCGGCTCCCCCCACCCTCACGGCCTGTAGCCTGATCCAGCTGAAGAATGGCTTCTAATGGCAGCAGCCATCTCAAATGCCTGTTGTTATTCCAGACTGCTGTGCAGGGCTGTGGGCCGACCGGGAGCCCCCCAGTGCCAGACGGCATCTTCTGTTATCCTTCTTTTAAATGGCTGACCTTTCCATCCTTCCTTCCTTCTTTCCTCTGGTCCCCCCTTGCCTTCCCCGCCCCCCCTCCCTCACAGATAAATGGCTCTTTTAAGCTGGGAGCTGCCCGTGTTCTGTCTAGCTGGCAGATGCAGTGCTTAGTCCCCAGCCTCCAGGACAACGCCAACATGAACGGGACGTCCGAGCAGGCTGACATCCTGCCGCCAAACTGCATGGTCAAAGACCGATGGAAAGTGGTGAGTCAGGAAACCGACCCCCCAGGAAAACTTCCCAGATCCTGCAGAGGCTCATGTTGCAGAATAAAAACAGAGAATTGAATGGAATGATTTTTTCATGATTTGTTTTGTTCTGTATTTTTTATAGCATGTTTATTTTTCTTTAATTGATTGAAATGAAACAAAAACAGGAAAAGAGTTTCAGCCACACTTATTTATTCCTTCTACCTAAATAATAATAAACCCATATTTATTTCCGGTCACGTGATTATTGTTGGAGCCAATCAGGACGTGAAAAAGAGAAATAACGTGACGAGGAGTTAAAGAGCCGACACGGAGGAAAGTTACATAATGCAGCTGCTCTCTCAGCCAATCAGATCGCAGCGTGGAGCTTCAGGCTGTTCGCACTTCAGTGATCAATTTACTGTGTTCACGCAACACAGACACACACACACACACACACATAGAGAACGAGATCTGCATAAAAAAAGACAAGCAATTAAAGAAGTAAAAAAAAAAAAAAGAATGAAATGTTCTGAGACCAGATCTAGACCAGGCTGAGACTGCACTGAGACCTGAAGAAACCAGTCCAGATGCTGGTCTCGTGGTTTGGTGAAGGCTCGTCAGTTCAGTTTAGTTCTGCAGCTCTGAGAGTGCCGGCCCAGACTGATCCAGAATCTGTTCTGCATCCTGTTTCCCAGCTGAAGAAGATCGGAGGAGGCGGGTTTGGGGAGATCTACGAGGCCTTGGACCTGCTGACCCGGGAGAACGTGGCGCTGAAGGTGGAGTCGGCCCAGCAGCCCAAACAGGTGCTGAAGATGGAGGTGGCGGTTCTGAAGAAGCTGCAGGGTGAGAGCACTAACACATCTTTAGACCTTCAGACCTTTAAACCCTCAGACCATCTGGACCTTCAGACTTTCAGACCATCTGGACCTTTAGACCTTCAGACCGTCTGGACCTTTAGACTTTCAGACCATCTGGACCTTTAGACTTTCAGACCATCTGGACCTTTAAACCTTCAGACCTTCTGGACCTTTAGACCTTCAGACCTTCTGGACCTTTAAACCTTCAGACCTTCTGGACCTTTAGACCTTCAGATGGTCTGGACCTTTAAAGGTTCACTCGGGGTTAGGATGGTGTAAACGAACCTTCAGCTCTTCCACATGTTGAATTAAATGCTGGAGATGAATGACGATGACGATGGAGGTTGTGTAATGTAGTTATGTTGTCAGTGGTGATTGTGTTACTTGTTTGTGTGTCATGGCAGCATATGATCAGTCACTTTGTTACTGAATCACAGCAGCTGCAGTTTCCCTCTGAAGACCGACATCGACTGCCCGACATTTTCCATTTAGAAAAACACAAAGCTTAGAGATAGAAGTCGTCTGAGATCCGCAGATCACGTCTGAGTCACGTAACTTTATTTAAAACTGAAGTGGCTGAAGTCACTCAGCTGACAGATTTAATTTGATGTCATCATTCTGTTTCAGGTAAAAATCACGTCTGTAAGTTTATTGGCTGCGGGAGAAACGACAAGTTCAACTACGTGGTCATGCAGCTTCAGGTGAGTTTGGATAAATGTCACTTAGTTCTCCTCTGATGTCACTGAGTCTCCTATGATGTCACTGAGTCCTCCTCTGATGTCACTGAGTCGCCTGTGATGTCACTGAGTCTCCTCTGATGTCACTGACTCTCCTGTGATGTCACTGAGTTCTCTGATGTCATTGAGTCTCCTATGATGTCACTGAGTTCTCCTCTGATGTCACTGAGTCCTCCTCTAATGTCACTGAATCTCCTGTGATGTCACTGAGTTCTCTGATGTCATTGAGTCTCCTATGATGTCACTGAGTCTGCTGTGATGTCACTGAGTCACCTGTGATGTCACTGAGTCTCCTCTGATGTCACTGAGTTCTCCTCTGATGTCATTGAGTCTCCTATGATGTCAATGAGTCACCTCTGATGTCACTGAGTCACCTCTGATGTCACTGAGTTCTCCTCTGATGTCATTGAGTCTCCTATGATGTCAATGAGTCACCTCTGATGTCACTGAGTCACCTCTGATGTCACTGAGTTCTCCTCTGATGTCATTGAGTCTCCTATGATGTCAATGAGTCACCTCTGATGTCACTGAGTCACCTCTGATGTCACTGAGTCTCCTGTGATGTCACAGGGTCGTAACCTGGCCGACCTGCGGAGGAGTCAGCCCAGAGGGACCTTCACCATGAGCACCACTCTGCGGCTCGGGAAGCAGATCCTGGAGTCCATCGAAGCGATCCACTCAGTGGGCTTCCTGCACCGCGACATCAAGCCGGTACGACGAAACAGCTCAGATATCGTCACAGATACGAATAAACTCACAGCTGTCTTCTTCTGTCAAACTGATGTATTTTTAATTCGTTCTGTTCACCGTCCATACGAACGTTCTCGTTCTCTGCTGCAGAGATCTGAAGTGTTTCCGCTCTCTTTCGTTCCAACAGTCAAACTTTGCGATGGGCCGTCTTCCCTCCACCTACAGGAAGTGCTACATGCTGGACTTCGGTTTGGCTCGTCAGTACACCAACACCACCGGAGAAGTCCGACCGGTGAGAGGCGTCGTCTTTTTCATGTTTATTCAGAGCGTCACTGGAAAACTGGAGACTATTTAGTCATCTTTTATCGTCGTGTCAGGATGGAAGAACATTTCTGAAACCAGAACCGAACATTTTTTACTCTGTCAAAAAGGGTTTGTGACAAAAATCATAACTTAGATTTATTTGCCAGTTTTGAAAAACTGATAATTTCTGAGTCATATTCTCATAATTCAGATTTGAAATGTTTTTATTATTAAGTATATAAATTTGAACAATCATGAAATTGTCATACTTTGTTTGAAGTGATCTCAAATTTGATTAAATTAAAAAGGTCTAATTATGAGATTTTTTTATGGATAGACCTTCAAAATAAATGAACCGTCTCATCACATGGAGTTATTTTCTCTGTATGTTTCATCATTTCTGATCATTTAGCACGATATTTGTAGTTTTCGGTGCAGGACTGTTCTTCCACATGACCGGAGCTCTAAAGAAAAGTGAGTAAGGAGCTAAAGTAGGTGAGACAGACGGACGGACAGACGGGGTGTGTTTGCTGCATTGCAGCAGACGGAGAGTCGTCGCTGCTCTTCCTGTCTGAAGTCCGGACTGTCCCTGATTATCGCCGATCACCGATCAATCCCAGCCATTGATCCGGCTGATGGTGTTTCCCCCATTCAAAGGCTTTTATTGTGAAGGGTCAGGAGCAGTTCCAGGTTCTGTAGTCGCTCGTCGGTCAGAGGTTGGGTTCTCTCTCTCTTCTCATCTGTCTCATTCATTTCCTATGTCTCTCTATCAGACTGAACTCAGAGCTATTTTTAGATCAGTGAGTCAAAAAGCTGCTTCCATTTACTGACAAACTCCTCCTCCTCCTCTTCCTCCTCCTCTCCTCTCTTCTCTTCCTCTCCTCCTCTCCTCCCTCCTTGTCTCCTCCTCTCCTCCTCTCTCCTTACCTCCTCCTCTCCTCCTCTCCTCCCTCCTTGTCTCCTCCTCTCCTCCCCCCCCACTCCTTTCCTCCTCTCCTCACTCCTCCTCCTCTCCTCCTCTCCTCCTCTCCTCCCTCCTTGTCTCCTCCTCTCCCCCCCCCCCACTCCTCTCCTCCTCTCCTCCTCTCCTCCCCCCCCTCCCCCCCACTCCTCTCCTCCTCTCCTCACTCCTCCTCCTCTCCTCCTTTCCTCTCTCCTCCCTCCTTGTCTCCTCCTCTCCTCCTCTCCTCCCCCCCTCCCCCCCACTCCTCTCCTCCTCTCCTCACTCCTCCTCCTCTCCTCCTTTCCTCTCTCCTCCCTCCTTGTCTCCTCCTCTCCTCCTCTCCTCCCCCCCTCCCCCCCCACTCCTCTCCTCCTCTCCTTACTCCTCCTCCTCTCCTCCTCTCCTCTCTCCTCCCTCCTTTAGTCTTGTGTTTCTTCTGTTGCAGCAGTGAAATTAATATTTCATGCTCTTCGATGTGTCAGTGGGCGAGAGACCTTAGACTCCCTGTCTATTCTCTCTCTCTGGCTCCAGCCCCCGCCCCCCCCCCCGCCTCCATCTTCCCCCCCTCCCCCACTCTTCATCCAGCTGCCTCTCCTCTTCCTCTCTCATCCCTCTATCATCTGACTCCAACAGGAAGTCCTTCCTGTCAGCAGCTCCAACTTTCAAACTTTACAGGCAGAAAAACAACTGAATGTGACTTTATTGTGAAAAGCCAGATGGTGGAGCAGGTGGAGCTGATGATGTTCAGGAAGTGCTGCTCTTTGGATTTATCAGCTTAATTCTGTTGGAAAAGTCTTCCCTGGTTTGTTTGTTTGTTTGTTTGTTTGTTTTGCATGAGGTTCAGTCTGCTGATCACCGATTCATCCTCAGTTTGTCAGTATTTATGTTTCTGTGGCTTTTTTAAAAACCTGTTTAATGTTTTATATTTTCATTTTTTCCGTTTCAGTGTTGTTTTTGTTTTTCTTACAGTTCCTTTGGACTTATGATTTTGACGTGCATGCCTCCCGTTTCTCCATCATCTCCATGGTTACCCAGGGATGTGAGTGGTTTCTATAGCGACGTGTCACAGCCGCATCACCAGCACCGCAATCATGGTGAAAACATAAAAGCATGTTGTTTAGTCAGAATGAAGTCATTTATATATTTTCAGAAATAAATGAAATCCATGAAAGCACCTGAATATAAAACATCACGTCACAGACCAACTCTGTCGTCAGCTCATCGTGCGTCGCAGCTTTGATTCAGCTGTCACAGATTTACCTGCAGGTTCCTTTCTGTTGTAAAGATTTCAGGATTATTTTTTTCCTCCGTGGCGACAAAACTTGATACTCGAACCCGATCAGCTGTTAAAACGGAGCCCATTCCTCTTCACCTGTACCTGAACAACTAGACCAGTTTATATGGAAGACCTGACTGTGACAATAACTCCATAAAAGAACACAAGAAGTTTGATTCCAATAAGAAACAAACTGCCCTTTAACTTTTAGTTTTCTTCACCATTATATTTTGTCTGGATGAACACACAAAGAAAAATCCTCAGAAATGTTTTTGAAAATCAGTGAAAACAAAAATGACAAACAACAAAAAAGTTTTTGTTTTTTTTTTGCTTATTTTCATCTGCAGTGTTTATTTTATTAATTTTATTAAAAACAAAAGCTTTCAAACATGATCCTGGTCAAAAAAATTACAGTTTTTAGTTTCCTAACATCTGTAGAAAGGTTGCCATGGTAACCTGGGCAGGTCCCGCATCCTGATGTCGACGAATGGAGGAAAAACTGACCTCTGTGCTGATGATCCGTTTGTGTCTCGTGGTCAGTTTATTCATTCAAACGAAGTGAATTTAATAGTATTGTTCTAACTGACAGATCAAAATCTGCTTTTGTTCATTTGTGCTTTTTGGAAACGTCACACTGAGCCATGAGCTCACTGATGATGTCAATCCTCACTGACGCCTCCTCTCTTGTCCTCAGCCGAGGACGGTGGCGGGCTTCAGAGGGACGGTCCGCTACGCTTCAGTCAACGCCCATAAAAACAAGGTGAGCCGTTTCCTCTTCCCGTCTGCAAGTAAACATACAAACAACATGGACGCCTCCGCCTCGAGGTGTCCCAGGAAACGGTGAGCATCATCAGCGATCCTAACGATGGCTGTTTATCCCCGCCTCGCACAGGAAATGGGTCGCCATGACGACCTGTGGTCTCTGTTTTACATGTTGGTGGAGTTCGCCGTTGGACAGTTGCCATGGCGAAAAATCAAAGATAAAGTAAGGCAGTTTCACCAAACGCACACCAATATGTAACACAACTGGACGTGAACTGAATGTCTGTGTGAATGTGTAAATAAGACATAAAACTTTGGAGGACAGATAAATACAAACGTGGATGTGTCACATAAATATATTATGGACATTTTTACGGCCTGTCAAAGGTCATGTATGTTTTGGTGTTTTTTCCAGGAACAGGTCGGTCAGATCAAAGAGCGTTACGACCATCGGATGCTGCTCAAACACATGCCTTCAGAGTTCAGTGTCTTCCTGGAACACGTCCTGGCTCTGGACTACTACACCAAACCGGACTACCAGGTAGAGCTCCTGCAGCCAAGTTTCTGTGGGACGTCTCTCAGTGACGTCAGAGTCATGACTCCATCTTGTTGTTCTTTCAGCTGCTGATGTCGGTGTTTGAGAACAGCATGAAGGAACGCATCATCACCGAGAACGAGCCCTTTGATTGGGAGAAGGGAGGAAGTGATGTCACGCTGTCAACCAGTGCCTCCACCCAACCACAGCAAAACACCAGACCTACTGCCGCCATGGTGGGGTAAGAACCAGACGCTGTTCGCCTCCTGAGCTGCTGAGGGAAATGACATGACCACCAAAATAAAAGTAATAACAGTAAAGTATTGGTGTCTCATTAAACTCAAAGGACTCAACCATCAGTGACTACACAGCTTTTATTCTGAAAAATAGGCCAAGCAATGATGTCACATCCTGTGTTGGAAAGAGGTTCTGATTAAAAGCTTATAGGAAATTAATTAAGAATCAGCAAACGACCATCAATGAAGCCAATAATTTCACTTTATCTTCTTTTATTTGGTTGTGCATCAGAACGTATTTTTTATGCTAAGCTAGGCTAACTAAATCCTGACTCTGGATCTGTGCTAAAAAATTTCCAAAAAAGGGGTAACTTCTTCTCCAGGAAAATCTACATTTTTAAAGTGTCCAAGACTAACCTCAGGAAAATTAGGTCTTACCAGACTTAGTCCTTCACCCAGCTCCTGGTCCAGGAGTCCAACCATCATGGAGTCTGAGGTGAAGACGTCCGTCTCTCCTCTGCTTCCTGTCCACAGAGCCATTGTGACGGTTCCTGGAGACCTTCAGCGGGAGAACACCGATGATGTTCTGCAGGACGAACATCTCAGTGATCAGGAGAACGCCCCCCCGGCGCCTCCCTGCCGACCCTCTGGGGATACAGGCGTCCAGCATTCTGCAGAACCCGGAGAGGCCTGGGAGGACACGGACTTCAACCGCAACAGACTCAGGATCAGCCTGAACAAGGTCAGACCGCAGCAACGTTTCATGTCTATCTGCCATTCACCAGTATGATGTTGAACCATCAAAAATCAGTTCCTGTCTTCCCTCAGGGGGCTCAGGAGGAGGAGCCGGGTCAGGTGGTGTGTCCGGTGTCGCCGGTTCGAGGCGCCGTGCCGGAGTCACCGACAGGTCAAGCTCGGTCTTTGAGATACCGACGGATCAACAGCCCCGAATCTGACCGCCTGTCCGCCGCCGAGGGCCGAGCCGACGCCTACGGACAGAGGTGATAATGAAATAAGAGTGACCAGATACACATTTATTAGCTTAACTTATCTCAACTGACTTCAACCTTGACCTTTCGATCTACTCTGAAAAGACACAGGACTTGATCAGATTCAGTCTGAGACTGAAGTGGGTTTGGACTTTGGTCTACTCGGACTTTTACCTGAAACCAGTTTTTGCCCTAAAGAACTGAAGTGGAACTTTTCTTGGCTGAGTTGTGAAATAACTCTAGATGCCTTTTGAGGACTTGTGCGTTGGCTGGGCCTCCGAGGACTTCTGACCTGGTTGGACTTGACTGACTGGCTCTTGGTGATCTAACCTGGAGATCTGTTGACGGACTTCTGAGTTGAATTAGTCCGTTCTTCATCGATATGAACTTGACTTCAAAGATTTGGACTTACTGTAGACATTTGACTTGACTCTAACTTGGCATGGAAGATCTGATGCTGGACTGGACTTCCAAAGACTTTAGACCTGATGCTGATTTGTTGTCCAAAGTGTCTCGATGGACCTCCTGACTGTCACCGCCAAGTTCCCCAAGTCACATTTTATTCCATCTGTCTCTGTGTCCTCCAGGTCCAGGATGGACATCCTTGGCTCTCCGTCTCGTCACGTCTACTCCTCCCAGCCCGCTCAGATGTTGTCTGTGGACCCCGGTTGCCGCGGTGACAGACAAGTCAGCGGCCGTCAGGAAGTGTCCGTCGCGTCCGTCGACCAGGAGGCTCACAGCAACGCCTTCATCCGCTCCGTCCCGCTGGCCGAGGAGGAAGACTTCGATAGCAAAGAGTGGGTGATGATCGACAAAGAGACGGAGCTACGAGACTTCCAACCGACAACGTCGGGAACGACGGACGAGGAGCCCGAGGAGCTCCGCCCCCTGGAGGAGCTGGAGGAGAGGAGGAGGCTGAGAGCCGGAGGTAGGAGCTCCTCCGGACGCTTCGTAGTAACAGACCCAGGATAGAAGCTAGCTAGACACATGGAGAAGACAGACAAAGACCACATCCTCAAATAAGGCAACATTTGTTCTGTGCGAAATAAAATTTGGATTTTGTGTTAGATTCTCACCAAAATACTAAATTTCTAATGTCACTTGAAGCCTTTAGCTGCTGATTTCCATCGGCTACAAAGTATCCAGGTAATAAATGAATAAATTATTGGTACAGTAACACAACAGTAATGAGGACATTTCTCTGATCTTAGCCTAGCTTAGCACAAAGACTGCAAGCCAGCAAGGTCAATCGCCATCCTGGATCTGACCTTATTGGCAGGTTTTAATTTCGTAACCTTCCGAGTCCGACTTTTTAGACGTCAGAAAATAGCTTTAGCACTAACGACAGATGGAACTGATCTCTGATCAGACTGATGAATGTGATGGATAGCTGTTTCATTCCAAGTCTCATACCTCTCCCAATGTGAGCTGGGATTGGCTCCTTCACCCCCCGCCGCCGGGAAACGGATGAATGAAGACGGTCGAAATCCCTCAACCGTTAGAACAACCACAAATTTACATCTCTGACTCACAGTGTTCTGTGTCAGACCTGACTGACCTTTCTGTTTTCCTGCAGGAGGAGAGCTGGCGGTTCGTCCAAAGATTCCCACCAGGGAGGGCAACAGAGGGATGCTAATGCTAACGGAGGAGGAGGCGTCGAGGAGGAGTGGCGGAAGCCCCGCCCAATCGCCCTGTCACTCGTTGCCATCAGGACGCCCCCGCCGGAGAGAGTCGGAGCCCATTGGACCTCAAAGACCGGTAAGAGAACCAGCCAGCCAATCAGAGGAGAGCTGAGCTCTCTGGTGTTGGTGGACAGATGAATCGAGTCGACGGCTGCTGTACAGACTTAAAACATCACGAGTCATCGTGACGAGCTGCCGTGCAGCAGCGCCGCCGCCTCATTTATCTGTCCGTCAACATAAAGGACAAATCCAGCACGATGTCATTTCCAGATTTCCTTCTTTGACGTCCATCGGAATCGCCGAGTTTGCATCTTTTTACTTCAGTTAAATTCCACATTAGACTTCAGAAAAAGATAAAAGCATTTCCTTTTTATGACAAGATTCACATCCAACTAATATTTACAAGATAAATGAAGCAAAAGTAAAATAGCTTGAACCTGAAACTAAATTGAATTGTAGCTTTAGACTTTATTTCTGTCTGTTTTGTGACTGACAGGAGGCGGAGCCTAACTCACTGACAGTGACCGGCGTTAACTCACCTGAGAGCAGATTCATCTTTTATTAGTTTAATCGTCACATGAACATCGGTGTCTAAAGAAGCAGCTGTGAATCGATCGATTCGAAAAAAACTTCCTGCAAAAATGAAAATATATCTCTACATAGATAAATATTCACTTTGCTGAGTGTAATCTCATTTAACTGGGCCTTGTTGGGTCCCTTTAAATCATTCTATTTTGCTGCGATACAAATAAAACTTGATTTGCTTTTAATTACAAAAAGAAAATATGGAACATAAAATCATTTTAATCTGGTAAAGTCATTACGGAGGAGTCCGTCTGTCCCGTTGCTGTAGGCAGCTAGCTCCGCTAAAGACATCACAAACATCTGGAGCGCCGCTGGAATTGTCCTTTAAAGATGTGATGACCTGCAGGAGTCCGTCTGCGGGTTTACGGCAGCACCGTCCAGCCGCTGAACATCTGTCACAGGCAGTCGCTGGCTAACATCTGGGCTGACCAACAGTCCCGAGGAGAAGAAGTCAGGAGAGACAAACATCTCCTGGAGGCCTGGGTGCATTCTGTTTACCAAGACGAGTGTGTTCACTCCAGGTCTGAGGGAGGGGGGTCCACACGGTCCAAAGGTCTCTGATTCTACACCAGGTCCAGGTTCTATATTAACACAGTGAAAGTCTCAAAGGTCTCAGTCCTCAGTCTGGATTCAGAAACTGAACCTTAAAACCAGCCGTCAGGACTTCTGGGACTTCGTGATGTCACAACAGAGCAGGCCCCGCCCACCCAATGTTTTTTTTCTGACTGTTCACCTGAAATCTGCTGTTCTTATTAGCCAATCAGAAGAGAGGATCAGATTGGAACCGTTCAAATGAAGTTTTATAAACTATTCACCTTTAACATCCATATAAATGGAGAGAATAGAATATTTTCAGAGTTTCTGTTTTTCCTGATTTTCTCTAACCGTAGAATTTAGATCAGAGGAACAAAGAAAATAAATTAGTGGAGATAAAGAAATAAAAGTGAAACGAAGTCTTTCCCAAACATCTGGATCCAGCCGTTCGACTGCCTGTGACACTGACAGCGAACGGTGCCGTCGTCTCCTCCGTTTCTTCGTTTTACTCCCCATAACGTTTGCTTTGGACCATTGTTTTATTTTGAAGGAATGGATGGGAAGCCTGTAGGAGCCAAAGCTGCAGCCGTGATGTTGATGATGTTCTCATCCTCTGTTGTTCTGCTGTGTTCTCTCATGTTCTCACACATTAGAGCCAAACACACACTCATTCAGCCGTGTTTTTCTGTTCAGGATGATGGACAAACAAATATATGACTTACAGAAGAAAACTGACTGATGCTTTGTTCAGAGGAGAAGAAGTAAGATGTGACAGGAAGTCCTGACGGTCTTGGCTGTCCTGGATCAGGATCCAAACACTTTGAGGGTTTTTAGCTCTGGATCTTAAATTGGTTTGGTTGTAAAGTCAGAAACTTGGCTTCTCTCCTTCACCTTTTTCTTACTTGAGCCGATTTGTTGCAGTTTGTATTTTGAAAATTTCCAAAATCTGAATTTGACGGTTTTGGAGAAGCTCGTCAGGTTTTCGTGACATCAGATTTCCCGCTCGATGCGGTTCAGTCCGGACCGGGTCTTCTTGTCTGGTGGGAGAACGTCTCACCGTGTCTGATGGTAACTGGAGTTCGAACTGCTGTTCTCATCACGGCTACGAATTTCTGCTTTACACTGCAATTTTACTCCGTTCCCGTTTGACTTGGTTTCAGGTTAAATTCACCGTATCGCGTCCACATCCTTCAAATCCACCGTTAATATTCACAACATCAACTTCCAGATGGGAGAAACTCCCCAAAAAAAGCTTTTATGGACGGGACTGTAAAACTTCAACGGTTTTTATTTGGTTCTGAACACGTGGCCTTTTATTTAACAGAAACTATTTCAATCACATGTTGAGCCAAGACCTGGTCTAAGCAGGTCTGGTCTACGGAGGATTTTACATTGTGGGACTCTGTCGGTCCAACAATGAATCTTGTCGGGTTGGAAAAGGAGGCGGTCTAGACTGAAGGACTCTGAGGGACTCTGAGAGACCTGAACCAGGATACTGTGTGGTTCAGACCGGACTCTCATTGTGAGTCGACGGGTGTCGGTGTGTCGATCGGTTGCTGTTCTGAGACAACGAGCTCTCTGTGGGGAGAAAGTTTGATTTTGGAGCTTCATCAAAAGGTTTCGGGTTCAATCCGACTAAAAACCAGCAACGACATGTTGTCCAAAGTGTCTTGGCGGACACTTTGGACAAAAAAACTGCAACAACACAACATCCATCCTGAAAACTGCTGAACTATCTGTTAACACACACAGATCACATGGACACATGAAAATATCAGAAGCCTGAATGTTTTTATTTTCTTAAGATAATTTAATTTGGACACTAAATAGTCTAAATAGAAGAATACATAAAAAACAAAAATTGAGGTTAATAAATAAAACATTTCTGAAGTTGAGCCTTTATGGGGGAACAAACCTGACTAGTATGAAAAAATAAAATAAACTTTACGACTTTAAACTTTAAAAATGAAAATGTGGTATTTTAGACTCGGCTGAGCGTCAGCAGAGGAGCCAGTCACTGTTCAGTTTGTCCTGAGAGTGGCCCTACAAAATAAGCGTAGGACTTTTGTGCGCTTGTGTATATTTTTTCATGGAAATGTTGTCCTGATGGCAGCGCTGAAGGAAAGGTCAGGGGTCATCAGGATGACTAGCATTCACCCACTGGGGAGTCAGAAAACACACAGCTGGTTTCGTGGAAAATAAATGTGGAATTATTGAATTTCACATTCATTTGACGTTTAATTTGAACCTTTTTGGGATTTAAATTTAATTTTCCTTCAGCAGGATTTTCTCCATGGGTGTGATTCACTGATTTTAATTTTATTTTTTATTTCTCCATATATGCTTTTTAGTTAAATCATACATTTATCATTTAACCATTTGATTTCATTCCTGCACTTATTTATTGATTTACAAGGTCAGGTTTGGTCCTCCATACATGGCGGCTGCTGTTTCCAGGCTGGATATTATTTCATCATGGCTGATATTTCCTTGACCTGCAGTGTAACATGATTGTTGACGGCCTTGTCAGCTCAAACTTCTTTTAGAGGCACTAGCGAGCTCTGCTTCGACTTCCTTTTAATTCCGTGCCGCTTGTCACCGCTAGACTCAGAGTGAGCCGTCCGCCGCCGCCAGCCATCGAGGACTGCCATTCTCTTTTTTACTCCTCTCCAATTCTTTTCCCCCCTCTTCCACATAACTACTGATGCCTTTGCCCCCCCAACCTATCGCTTTAAAAGTACACAGTATGTCAAGTTTGACTCACCTGAGGAGAGAAAAGAGCGAGGGTGCCATTGGGACAACACAAGAAGAAATAAAGTGATGTTTTGGGGTAAGCACAGTTTAGGAATAGTCCTTTACCTCTGTTCTCTCACTGAGTTTCTGTTCCTCCTCTTCCTTTTCCTTCTGTTCACACATTTTCCTCCCTTTTTTATTTCCTCGTTGTGTGTCTGTGTTTTGTGTGCCTGATGACTCCATCTCTCTTTTGTGTTCCCTGTTTTCTTTTTGCATCTCCAATGGTCATTTTTTCCTTCAGAAATCAGCTGTGCAGGCTCAGACTGTTGTAGACTAGTGATGATACAGTATGTGCTGTGCTCGTGCTGGTGACTTTGTGTCCTTTTAAAGCTCTTCTTTGTTGGGGGGGGGGGGTCGTCACCATTTTTCCTGATCAATCTGGCCGCCCACACAGCTAACTGTCAACTAGCTCAACTGTGATGTTAAGTTTTTCGTAGCTTCTGTCTAGAATCTGATAGCTGTATCTCTAACTGTAGACCGAGTGCCAGATTTACACCAACACTCCCTCAGCTTCTCTCCCCAGGCTCCTCCCCTCATGATTTTGACCAATCAGCTGAAGGCTTTAGATGTGCGAGAGCACCAATCAGCTCTCTCCCGTCTAACGTCCGGTCAGGGAGGGGAACGAGAGGGGGCAGGAAGTCCAATCAGAGTGTTGGGATGTAGCCAGAGGAAAAAGTAGCATTGATTATTGCAAAAGTCTGTTTCCGCCCATTAACCTCCTCTCCCTCCCTCCTTCTCTCTGATTGGTCTGTTTGCAGTTGGAGGACGACAGGCGACCCAATCAGCTGAGGAGGCTGGCCTCCTACGTCTTCTCCTCCTCCACCCTGGAGACGGAGCAGTACCCCCACGGAGGAAGCAGCTTCATTCAGAGGAGCCGCTCCGCCGAGAGCAGCCCCGCCCACATCACCGCCACCACCAACTCGGTCCGGCGGCGGCACGGCGGCGCCCTGCCGACGCCCGGCAGCCCGCGGAGCAGACACTCGTACCTGAACGTGTCCAGGACACATCTGCAGCAGATGTTCGCCAAGCTCATGAACAAGAACAGCAGCTGAGAGAACTGAGAGACGGACTCAGACGCACAAACAGCACATTCACACACATATAGACACACAACGCACACATGCAGGGCTGGACGAACCTTTTCGGCGGCCCAGGGCAGAGTTTGCCTCCCCCCCCCCACCACCATCACATAAGCTGAGCTTTGTAAACCCTGGACAACTTCAGATCGCCCCCCTACTGAGGAGCTGCTATTTAATAACAGCAGCAATGATTGATTATTCTGTAACTCTGACAACGTTCTGAGATAAAATGATAAAATCCCAAAATGAAAAAGTCCAAAGTGACACTTTTTAAATACAGACACTCCCTGATTTTGTTTACGGGCGAATGAAACCTAAACCGGTTTATTTTTCCTGCTTTAATTTAAAAAATTAAAAGACTTTTTTGGACACCGTGTCAAAATGATAAAGAGTGCTGTTAAATTTATCAGCAATAACTGAAAGTAAACAAACAAACAAACACAAACCTGGACGTAAATATGAATCAGACAGAGTTAGTTAAACACACAAAGCCATATTACTGCTGATGTAGTTCCTCACACACACACACACACACACATTCGTAGCTCTACCAACGACAAACAGAGGAATAGAAGAAGAGGATCGAAGTGCTGACGACGGGAAATATTTTCCATGCAATAAACTCTCCGAAGCCTCTCTGCAGACCTGATTTGCACACACACGCCACCGAGCTGGCAAACTGCTGGAAATAATGTGAAACTGAATATTTCCTTCTCGTTTCTGTGAAGAAGAGGAGCGGAACAGAGCGGGGCTGCTAACAGGCTGTTAAGCTTCACAGTAATCCTGCTTTTCATTCTTTATTTATCTGATTTTTTTTTCCCCCCGCTGAAATGGAGGAGCGATCGTCGAGGAATGCAGGTCGTCCCGGCGATCAAGTTTTTTTGCACCGAGACTCTGGAGTCGGCGTTCCCCCCTCCGATCATCCCGCCCACTGAGCAATACATGGACGCCGCTTCGCCAAAACACCACCAAACCACCGATCACGACGTTTCCCTCCACATCCGTCGTCATTAAATGTCGTGTGAGTGTTGTGAAGGTGATGATGACCAATCAGAGCCTTCCTTCGTCCTGTGCTGCGTCTCTGGGTAGAAGTACGGTGGCCCAAAAAGTGCAAAAAAAAAAAAAAAAAAATTGTAAAAACAAATGACACAATGACATTTCATAAAACATCGAGGTAACATTTCACCAAAATAAATACACAACTCCAAAATTCAAACATAAAGCTGAAAACATATTAAAGAACTTCACGATATAAGTTTTTTTCAGAACCCTAAAAGTTCAAAAATGTATTTAAACATGACACAGAAGACAAACACTTTAGACTTCACAACATTCAACCCTAGAAGTTTAGACACATTTTTGCAAAACAAGTAAAGAAAAAAAAAAACACAAAACACAAAACAAAAAAAACCCCAACAAGCTGAAACCTTTTTGAAAACTTCTGATCATTTTCATTTTGCTCAGTGTAGCACTCGTTCAAATTTTACATAAATTAATTTTATGAAATGAAAAAAGCAACAAAGAAAACGAGTGCTCACAGTAATGAATGAGTGAATTAGAGATGAACGCAGAGGAAGCTTCTTTTATTTGGCATCATATTAAAAGAAGGTGAACATCAGACAGAACTCTGTCTTTCTATCTTTCTCAGCCTGAGTCTGTTTGAACTGATCGATTGATTTTTGGACTTTGGAGATCCCAAATTTGTCTTCTGGCCACGATGAGGTTCAAGATTGTGGGTTTAGTGTGATATTTCAACATTTAGCAGTCAGATTGTGATGACTGAGTATCCTAAACACCATCATCAGGTCAGCGTCATTCATTTAATTATAAAAGCAATGACTGCGCTTCCTGTTTATGGCTAATCATCAAAATGTTAGCATGCTAACATACAGAACTGAGACTCTGAACGATAAACCTGCTGAGCATGTTACTGTTGACTCCTAATCCACCTGTTATCCTGACATCAGGATTTAATGATCAGGTTATTTTAGTTACCATGACAACAGGCTTCCTACTTCCTGTTTGTTTCAGTCTGGAGACAGACAAACTGATGGAGGATAAAGAAAGGAGGCGTCGTGTCGTGTTCCCGTCGAAACCTGCATCTTTCCACGTTTGCTGTTTTTGAGTCTTCCAGAATAAAAGGTCGACCGCGCTCATTCACAAACACGATCGATAAGATCTGTTCCACGTGACGTTTTAGTCAGTAGAGATGTTGTTGCCTTTAAGGTCCGTGTTGTCTGTTTGGATCTTCCTGGCATTCTTGTTGGCCGCCGGTCTCTGATTGGGCCGGTTCAGCTGATCCGGGTAGTTTTATGTTTTGTGGGTGTGAACAGACGGACGAGCTTCTTGGTCTCTGGTTGGACTTGTAGTTGTTTGTCATTTCCATCGTGCTTCCATTTGCATCACTATTTTCTGACAGCTGGACTTTACTGTTGCACTTTATCACCGAGCTGAACGGAGAGGGGCCTCAGGATCAGGCCAGGTCCGGGGCCTCCTCATATGGATGCAAAACGCAGATGCAATAAGTGAAAAGCGGGAGGTTGCAGCAAAAAAGACAAATGTTAAAGTGGATGTTTTGGTGGTTTGGTCTTTGGCTGCTGTTCCTTTGAGGAGCAACTTGCAGAGGTTTGTCCTTGAATGCACCACCAAGGAGAATTTTGAAAAACGCCATAAGGCCTGAGCTGTGATCGGTCATTAATGGAATAATGCGAACAAAAACCACCACTGCCGTCACAGCGCTAACCGCCGCCAGTTGTTTTGTAAGGACACACACAGTCAGTGTTGCTTGTAGTCTGTTTGAGTGTTGTGTTGGCTGCTCGATCTCACTGTGCTGCTTGTTTGTTTTAGTAAAACTGCGTCATTGTGTCTCAATAATATAAAATGTTGAAAGAAAGTTTGGAGGGGTCCAACAGTCAGCAGGCAACACCATCAAATCAGGAAACATCCAACGACCAAGAGGTGAAAATCTGCCTCTTTAACGGCTTTGGGTTTTGTACTAATCCTGAACCAGGAGAGGGACCGATCCGGGCTCAGGTGACGGGTTGGGTTTACGGTTAGAATGATGTTATTTGAACCTGCAGATGTTAAACAATCAAGATAAGTTTGGCCAATTTACAACTTTCCATAACTAAAAATAATAAAAAAGTCCTTCTTCGTTTCTGACTTTGGTAAATTTCCCCAAAACCAGCTGATCTCTGAACCAAGTCTAATTTAAAGACCTCCTTTTGATAACTAACCTACTGAGGTGTCATTTTCTCTTCTTTCCATTCGCTGAACCTTGTAAAGCTCGCTGGGCGCCCACTTTGACTGCCTCGACCTGAAACATATTCATTTTCTTTTTTCCATAAATGCTGATATTTAAAAGTGCATCAGTCATTTTTTTAAAGGTTCGGCTGCTCTGTGGATCGGTCTCAGCTCAATGAGTCCTCGGTCCATTTGGAAACAACTAAATAAAAAACAGGTTTCAAAATAAAATGGAAATCTGTCGGTCGGGGAGGACGAAAGTTCTTTTGTGGCTGAGTTTCGTCCTTCTTTTCGTTCTGAGTCTGCACTTCAACACGAACAAAGATCCGATGTCACGGCTGCGTGTGATTCTGTTTAATATTTGAACGCTGCTAACGTCGTACCAAAGCAGCCATGTGTGGTGAAGTCGCTTTGAATGTCATTCCAACGACTTTCTTTAAAGTCCGAGCTGCGTCTGTTCGACACATTTAAAAAAAAACAAAAAAAAGTACGAAATCTCGCTACGTGAGACGAGTTAGGACGGCCATTTTTGTGCAATGAAAGCCAATCTGTTGCTTTCTCCATGTGTTAAAGGGCTACATTAACTAAATATGCACCACTTGCTGTTTCATTGAGCTTCTATTTGAGGCGCGAGCGTTAGCGTTACCTCGGCCCAGGCAAGAGTCATCTGTCAGCGCCGAGTTTCAGTACAGCTCCGGTTTGTTTTCACGCTGCTTCATGCTGATTTCAGGACGTCCTGCCTGTTTTATATTTAGCATAAAATTAGAGAACAACCACTTAGAGAATGTATGAAGTGGATCAGCTGCTATCTCTGAACTTTATTTTGCACGCCTGCTAAAGATTCACCTGCCGTACAAGATTGTCACTGATACATGTTTAGTCCTGTGTCACTGTGAACGCAGTGCCACCTTCAGTTAAAAACCGGCAGTACGACGCTCTCTGTGCTTCTTCTGCTCAGTTCAAAGAAAAAAAGAACAACCTGCAGCATTAATGATGGTATGCCGTACCAAAAGACTGTTTACCGACTGCCGCCACTCTGCATGAGATCTGTTTGTACGACGCACACCTCTGACTGTAAAATGACTTCAAAACAGCACTGTACTGTACTTACAACAAAAACATTGAATACACTCCTCTGACACTGGAAAAAAAAAACGTCTGTGATGTTTTTTTTGTAAATAATTCACACCGTAAAGAGGGGATGCTCACGGATCAGAGCTGTGGAGTCTGTAGCCGACTTTATAGCAGGAGCCTCATTTTCAGTCCTTATAGTTACACCTCCCACCCTAACCCTAACCCACCTCATCACATCTCTTATTCTGCTGTCGTTTGAATCAGGAAGTTATAAATTTGATTTGGCAGCTTCATTCAAAACCAAATCAAGACTCTTTATATAGACAGCAAACTCTTAATGGAATTATTTAAAGAGACCCGTCACTATAAAAGTTCTGCTAAATATTCAAACTTAAAGCAGCTTTGCAGTCTAAAAGGAATTACGGCCAAAACAACAAACGTTTTTACGTGCGTAGCACAAGTTCAAGTTAGCGGCACATTCCGAACAAAACGTGTCTCAAAGGCTTCAGCTGCTTCCAGACAGTAAAGAGGATTTTCCGGTTCCACGTCACAGCTGGCGTTGGCGGATTTCCGAGGATTTTCTTGACGCTGTATATTTTCTGTCGACCGTGTGGCTAACGGTCCGTTTTGTTTGGAGTGTGTTTAGTCTATCTGCTGCGGCTCATCCTGTAAAACTAAAAAACACACCGGATGTGTTTATCCGATCGAACCTTCAATTCTAACTCTCACTGTGATTTTCAGAAAATCCCAGAAATGCGTTCCTTCATAGATAAATTTAAAGGTGACGATGAACATCACCTCGGCGGTCAAACCAGAAATGGACTTTTCTTAGCTGCTGATTTTTTTTTAATTCACAGAATAATTATGGTAACTGCAACAAAGCTGCATATGTGAAGCCTTTGTCATCAAGTTTCAGAAACGGTTCATCCCACGAAACATTTATACCTCATGACTCAAACAAAGTGCGAAGCTCCTGCGCCAAACATCCGTTTTATTGCACACTTGATATTACTGAACTTAAACAGGGTGATATTGTACAGATGAGGTCGAGACTTTGTGTCTTTAGAGGTGGAAACTTGTGTCCATGTTAGTTTTATTTATATTATATCCCAGATTCACTGATTTGTAAATCAAATCTGCATGAAACTCATCAGTCAGACCACAGAACACCACCTGTGACACAAATGGTGGATTCACAAAGGGACATTGAGACATTTTGTGAAAAAAAAAACAAAAACAAAACAAACAAAAACCCAAAGAAGAGGCGGACATCAGTTTCATGTCGTGCTGCTTCCTTCACCGCTTCTGTCATTTTTACATTTCTGTTATCTGCAGCTTAGGAGGCGCTCAAAAGTGGATTCCCTCTGGTTTTGGCTGTTTGCGCTAAGCTAGGCTAAACACTTCCCCGACCTGGAGAATTTCATAAAATGTCTGAATGTTCCTTTAAAGTTTTTGCAATAAGAGCAGGTCTTGGAGGTGAAGCGGATTGGAGAGCTCACAGTATCAGTTCAGTGTTATGATCCGTGAGTGTCTTTCACCTGTAAAATACATGGAAGCGTTTTTTTTCTATCACTATATGACTGTACAGTTCTGCTTGTATAATTTACAGGTAAAGCATGTATTTTAAACTTTTTGTAAATCCAAATGATAACCGTGTACATATATACAGAAATGTAGAAAGTAATTAGGTTTGCAGTTAATCTCCAATAGCATGAATATTAGCGGGGTTTAGTGTGTACAGGCTGTACGAAGGGAAACACTTGAAAATCACCTGATATCAGACTGCGTGCTGTCTAAGGAAAACTCTGCAATGCATTTTTTGTGCCTTTTATATCAATGTATGTAATCTAGACAATCTTGAAAAGCTTGTGTACAACCAAAATGACATTAAAATGGTTTTGGGGGCAGAGACGTGTCGTGGTCTATTTTTGGATGATCGCTGAATCCTCATGGCAGAATTCATGGACGTGTCTTCATTCATCACTTAGTGTTCTGAATGTTGGAGTTTTCTGTTGGGCACTTTACTGGTTTCTATTCTTTGTGTGTTGCGGTATCAAACTCCCGCCACGTTGTGTTGTTTTGAGTCGATTCAGTGTGAATAAAAAGTGTCATTAAACTCTTTTGCAGGTGTTGTCACCCACGGAGCACAGCATGCCGTCGCCGCCCTCCCCAGACTACCGGACGAAGGGCCAGGGCGACGAGAAGGAGCACTTCCACATCCTCCCTCAGCTCCAGGCCAAGAGGGCAGACTTCCTCACTGTCATGCTGACCGGTACGTTGCCTCAGCGGAGGAGTTTTGCCACACCGGACAAAGAAGTCCCCGAACCTCCGGGGCCAAAGGACGACGATGTCACAAAGAGTGAGTCCAACAGTGAGGCCAGTCAGAAGAGCACCGAACGCAGCCAGGAAGCTGCACCTTCGACGCTCATGGCTGAGGACCAGAGGGTACAGCGGGAGCACGCCTCCGCTGCTGATGCAGACCCCGACTTGGAGGATGCGTCCAAAACCCTTGTCCTCTTCTCACCTGGAGACACCCGCAAGTCTCCCTCCGGTGGTGATCACATACTAGAGGGTGAGTTGGCCACACCATCTGCCCCCACTTCCCACATTGACCGCCTTCTGGTTGGAGAGGCAGTCCAGCCTGAAACTTTGGAGACGGGCCGTTTGTCTCCGGCTCTCAGGTCAGACCTGAGGCCCTCCACTCCCATTGCTCCTGCATCACCACCCTTCACCAAAGTTGAACGCACTTTCATCCATATTGCAGAGACATCACATCTCAATGTCATGTCTTCCAATGGTCACTCTGCCAGGGACAGTGACCGAGAAGTTTTTACTATTATGAAGGAATCTGCTGGTGAGGACCACACCCATGACCATGGCAGGGCACTGCCGACAGAAGACTCCCTTGAGGTGCCAGACCAAACTGCAATAGTTGACGAACTCCCCCAAATAGAGAATGGTATGACATCTGTACCGGCCCAGTCTTTGGAGCCTGTCCCGGAGGCAACGTTACCAGTTCATGATTTTAAAGATCTGCCACAGGAACCTCAGCAACAGCCATCAGCCAGCGAGGAAGCGGTTAAACTTCAAACAACTGAATCGGAATTGCCAGCCGCCATTAAGCCCAGAATCCGAAGCCGAATCCCAATATTAATATCCGAAGAGGACTCGGGCTCAGAACAGTCATCGTCCCTTTCAGCACGAGCTCGGCTTCAGCAGCGGGCCAAGCAGCTGGACTTGGCCCGTCTGTTGGTCCAGAAACAACAGGGTCGCTGGATGAGGAGGAGGATGCTGTCTGGGACGTCGTCATCGTTGTCCTCTGGGGACGATGAACGTCGCAGAGCTTCTGAAACGCTGTCCACCACTGGCTCGGAGGAGGACACACATACATCGGACGAGTCTAAGAGGAGCCCTCGTCTAAAACCTACTGAAGAGCAAGGTTCCAAGGAGTCCAGGAGCAGGATCCCCAGGCCTGTCACCCCAATAAAGAGGCCTTCAGGGGGGCTTGCCGCCAGTACCCCTTCTCCTCTTTCCCTCCCCGACTCCAGCACACCCAAAGGAGCACCATCCTTCTCCAATGGGTACAGTTCTGTTTCTGCCCTTCATTATATAACATTTTTCACTTGATTAATGTTTTATTTATCAGATTTTAAGAGATAACATTTCTGATTTACTTTCTGTCCACAGGAATCAGAAAATTGGCCTAAGCACCCTCAGCACCCAACGGAAAACCAAACCTGTGTCACCCAGGTCCTCCTCTTCATGTCCCCGTCCCTCTACTGTCCCCGCTCCCTCCGGCAGTCCCCGAATGCCCCTGCGAGTCCTGTTTGGTACCCGACGCAGCCTTAGCTCCACCCACTGCAGGACTGACAGCCCCTCCCCCCAGAGAGTATGTCCATCCAGGCAACCCCTTTCGGTTCGAGCTCCAACCGTCCCTATGCTACCGCCCAGGACTACGACGACCATGCGGCGCAGCGCCTCACAAGAAGCCACCGCCCAGTCGTCCTCTGCCACAATGCCCACCAGGACCAGGCCAAAACCAGCAGGCGCTTTGAAGGGGAAACCGAACGCCAGGGAGAAGGCAGTGCCCGCTAGATAATACAAAGAGACTCATCGATGAGACATGTTTGTGTATAATCAGTCTTCGGACAAGCTACGCCTCAAAGGTTCTCACCTGATTCCATTTTAGACTGTGACATCACAATGACCTCCTTCAATTCATCTAATGTATACGGACTTCAAATTTTTTCCAAGGACAGCTTACTGAATTATCTTCATGGGCTTCCAGTAATCTTGACTGACTGTAGTGAAAGAGCATTGCTGCCATGGTGCTATGGAAACATGTGCTGCTCCCCGTTCAGCCGCTGATTTATCTGGTTTCTGGGGCTGAGAGTCGTGGCCTCCAACAGGTCCAGTTTCAGAGGCGCTCACCTCACACAGAACCTCGAGCTTGTCCACAGCTATTCTACTCCTCTATCAACAGTACCCTGCTTAGTTCACATTGCATGGTGACGTATATCACAAATACATTGAATCTGTAGACGGAAAACGACGTGTACCAAAACCTTTACCTTTAAATTGTTTGATATAGTTCTCCCCTTCCTATTGGCCAAAAGAGAAAGCTCAATTTGGACTTGTTTGACTCCTCGAACAACGTTAAAATGGCACGAGATTCCTAACTATATCCTGTACCCAGTATAGTCTTGGATAGAGAGAAGAGTTGGATGTGAACGTTAATAAATCGCTCGGCCTCGCCTCCTCCTCATGGTGTGACGATGGGCATGCTTTAATCATTTTATTTTCTGGGTGTTTATATTTTGTTTATGCTCTGAATTGTATATAATAGATTCATTTCCCATAAAGACATCTTTATTTTTATCTTGGCAAGCAATGTGTAAATTTCAAGTCTTTAGCCTTCTGTTCCGATGTGTTGGCACTAAGCCTGTTTTTTACGCATGAGAAAAACAGGGTTATCCATGAGAGGAACTTATACCTGCTTGGATTCTGCTGACAGTGTGAAGGTCTGCTGGATGTTGGAGCCCATGTTGTGTTTGTTGGGGGGCGATGGGCGCTGAGCTGTGAAGTAAAGTCTAAATCATGTAGAAGGTTGTCTTGTCCTTATTTTCTCACCGATTTTCAGTAAACCAAAGAACTGACCTGAGATGACTCCAGACTTTCTGTAATAACTCGTATCCACAGCAGGTCAATCTTGACTCCAGGACCAGTTTGGTGCAAGTTTTGATAGGACCTAAAATCAGTAAGTCAAATACTTCTGGTACAACTTTCACTTCACTAGTTTACTTGAGTAGTTACCATTTAAGCCGGCGATTCCCAGATTTGACATGAATCGACCTAAAACCTGAAAAAATTATAATATTATGAGAAATGAATTGTGATTTTACAAGAAAATGATATCATACCACCTGCTGCGGAAGTTTTTCATTGTTTTACTTGTGACAGAAGTAAACAAAACAGGTGAGAGAACTGAGCCTCATCAGCCACCGTATCCGGTGTTGAGCCGTCAAATCTGGATGTTAATCTGGATATTCTTCTGGAAGTCAAAAGATGAAGTAGTTCTTTATATTTGAAACTTTTACTGAAGTCCAGTTTAACGAACTGTTCCTTCATTTTAACGTTCGTCTAAAAAAAAACAACTTCAACCGTTTCCCCCATTCCGGGTCAACAACAACCACTCAGACCTACGGACAGTTTAGTCACCAATGAACCCAAACATGATGTCTCTGGACGGAGGAGACTCAAAACATACCACTAATATTCCAACTTTATTCTCATTCATTAATGTATTTTCATTATAATTTTGCTCTCATATTTCAGCTTCATTGAATTTTTTTTTTTCTGGTGCTGTTCCAACTTGTATGACTTTATTCTCACAAACTTTTCCCTCCGTGTGCTGCTGATAGTCCTCAGAGCCGCCGCTGCTCTTTATAAATAAAGTTTGGTTTGAATTGCAGTTCCGGTGCTCCTCCTCCAGGGGGCGGGGCGGAACGGAGCGGAGCGGACGCCGGAGCGCATGCGCTGCAGCGGCGGTGACGCAGATCTAAGATGGCGGCTCAGGTGGAGCTGATCTCCCTGGACGGTTTCCCGCCTCACCTGAGTCCTCTGGACGTCCTGGTCTCGGAGTCCCAGCTGGACTCGGTTCTCCGGAACCAGGCCGATCCGCCAACCGTCCTCTTCCTCCCGGACCGGCCTCCGAGCTCCGGCGGGTCGGCGGGGATCCTGCTCCGCGTTCACCCGACGACCGAACGGGAGACGGCGGGCTACGGCGGCCGGAGCTCCCCCCGACCCGACGGGGAGTCCGGCGGCCGCGTCCGGCTCTACACCAGCCGCTTCTTGCTGCGGCGGCTCGGCGGCTCCGGCTCGGTCCGGCCTCTGGAGCCCGTCTGCCTGGACAGAGTGGTGCTTGGAGCCCGCAGCAGGAGCAGCCTCCGCGGGGCCGGGACCGAGCAGTTCACCCGGGGGCTGCTGGAGCTCTGCTGCCCGGAGCGGTGCCTGCTGGTCCGGCAGGGAGACCCGCTGCTGCTGCCCCGACTGACCGGAGAGGATCCGGCTCAGGTGAGACCCGGACCGGTTCAATAAAACACTCTGCTGCCGTCAACAGTCACATTTCATATCAGGTTTATTTAGAATGATTCTGTTGAATGTTTAATGATATTAACTCAGATATAATAATAATAATGTACATATAAGATATACATCATATATTATCTTTATTAAATGATTGTTAATGTGACACATATTGATCTACATGACCAAGTATGGACCTAAACCTTTAAACCATCAGACCATCAGGACCTTTAGACCTTTAGACCTTTAAACCTTTAGACCTTTAAACCTTCAGACCTTCTGGACCTTTAGACCTTTAAACCGTCTGGACCTTTAGACCTTTAAACCGTCTGGACCTTTAGACCTTTAGACCTTTAAACCTTCAGACCTTCTGGACCTTTAGACCGTCTGGACCTTTAGACCTTTAGACCGTCTGGACCTTTAGACCTTTAGACCTTCTGGACCTTTAAACCTTTAGACCTTTAGACCTTCAGACCTTCTGGACCTTTAGACCTTCAGACCTTCTGGACCTTTAAACCTTTAGACCTTCAGACCTTCTGGACCTTTAGACCTTTAAACCATCAGACCATCAGGACCTTTAGACCTTTAGACCTTCAGACCTTCAGACAGTCTGGACCTTTAGACCTTTAGACCTTCAGACCTTCAGACCTTTAGACCTTCAGACCTTCTGGACCTTTAGACCTTCAGACCGTCTGGGCCTTTAGACCTTCAGACCGTCTGGGCCTTTAGACCTTTAGACCTTCAGACCTTCTGGACCTTTAAACCTTTAGACCTTCAGACCTTCTGGACCTTTAGACCTTTAAACCATCAGACCATCAGGACCTTTAGACCTTCAGACCTTCAGACAGTCTGGACCTTCAGACCTTTAAACCTTCAGACCTTCTGGACCTTTAAACCTTCAGACCTTCTGGACCTTTAGACCTTCAGACCTTCTGGACCTTTAGACCTTTAGACCTTCAGACCTTCTGGACCTTTAAACCTTTAGACCTTCAGACCTTCTGGACCTTTAGACCTTTAAA
Source organism: Remorina albescens (assembly GCA_034769265.1). Taxonomy (NCBI): domain Eukaryota; kingdom Metazoa; phylum Chordata; class Actinopteri; order Carangiformes; family Echeneidae; genus Remorina; species Remorina albescens. The sequence continues at coordinate 27,311,059 of CM068487.1, forward strand.
CCATCAGACCATCAGGACCTTTAGACCTTCAGACCTTCAGACAGTCTGGACCTTCAGACCTTTAGACCTTCAGACCTTCTGGACCTTTAGACCTTCAGACCGTCTGGGCCTTTAGACCTTTAAACCTTCAGACCTTCTGGACCTTTAGACCTTCAGACCGTCTGGGCCTTTAGACCTTTAAACCTTCAGACCTTCTGGACCTTTAAACCTTCAGACCTTCTGGACCTTTAAACGTTCAGACCGTCTGGACCTGAATGATTAAAATGCTTCAGGTGTTGTTGTGTGCTGGTATGTTGTCAGGTCCAGGTCCTGGACCTGGTGGTGTTGGAGTGCAGTCCTGTACTCCAGGGACGGATCACAGCCAACACCTCTGTGGTTCTGACAGACTGCTGGGACTCTGTGGACCCCCCCGGAGCCCCCTCGCCCTACAGGCCCTTCAGACTGTGCGTGTCAGACTTTGCTCATTACGCTGATGGCCTGGTGGGGGGGCGGTCTCTCCTCGACAACAGGAAGCTGCTTGGTTCGGGGTTTTCCGACATCCTGCAGGCTCTGGAGTGCAGGGTGGACGTCCAGGTGGTGGACGCCCGGCGATGGTCGGGGGTCAAAGGTCAGCAGGGAGCCGCCGTGGACGTGGACAGCTGCGTGTTTGTGAGCAAACAGCTGCTCCTCCGGCTGGGCCTCTTCAACCAGGAGTGGGTGAAGCTGTCCAGGCTCAGCGGATCCTCCAGACCTCCGGCGGGTCAGACTAACGTCAGGGGGGGCGTCTGCAGAGAGCGGCCGGTCTCTGTGGTGGTGGTGGATTTAACTCAGAGTCCCGATCTGCGGAACCACGACGAAGCTGGTTTCATATCAGCGACTTTGTGGTTCAACATGACGGAGGGGGAGTCGGTTCCTGTAAGCAGCTGCACGCTGAGGATGAAGGTGAGACGCACATCGTCGTCATCATCAATTCATCTGCTGTTTTTTTTTTTTTTTTTTTTTTAACTAATTAATCTTTCTGTCTTTTAAGGAGAAAAATATCCATCTTAACTTTAAACAGCTTCAACATGACTCATCTCCCGCTGTCACATATGTCAGTTACAAATATGGTTTAAACCTGATTCATCATAAATATTTTTGGATATTTGATGTATTTTATAGCAACAACAGATTGGGAGTGACTGATCTGAATAACTGCAGATGAATTAGATCATTTAGGACTTCAGGGTCTGGTTCCTGATGCTCACAGTCTCGTGGTTTTCTTTCAGAGGTGGACTCCGTCTCCTCCGGAGTCCGGCGCTGGCTCTGACAGTTTCTGCCGCTCAGCGTCTCCGCCTTTCGCCGGCGAGCTTCACATCCAGCCGGTGGCGTCTCCGCTGTACGGCGACTTCAGCTGCTACGACAACCTGCTGTCCGAACACTTCAGCACTCCCAGGTCAGTGAATCTGGTCCTGGTCTTTGGACTGTTTGTGGCCCCAGTCTGACCAGTTGGTACTCTGTCGCTGCAGACTGGTCTCACAGGGAGATGTCCTGTCAGTTCCAGCTGAGAAGCATCCAGATCTGCTGGAGAACAACTCAGATGGCATCTTCAGGTAACCACGTCAGCCCGGACAGATGTTTCTGTTAAACCCTTTAAAGATGACCCCTCCTCCACACACACCAACCTAAACACCCTGAAAAGGCTTTGACACTGATGCAGGTCTACAAAGTCCAGAATGGCTGATCAGTTCAATTTAAGTCATAAATTACCTGAAACAGACAAAAGTTTTTTATACATGATGAAACAAGAATTTTCATTTATTTGTTTGTTTTTTTGCTTTTTTTTTGGGCTTCATCATCTCAAGAATGATGAAGAAATAAAAGTAACAATAAGGATCTAAGAAAAACAGATTCCCTGTAAAGATGATGTTTTCCCGTTTCTGTTGGAGAACAATGGTAAAACCGGAATCTGTTTCCTGGAGGAGATGATCTTCTCACCTGTAGAGAGGAAGTTCTGTTTCAGTGTAGTTCACTGTGTGACCTTTGACCTCTGTCAGGTGTCCAGTGCTGTTCTTCAGAGTGCAGAAGGTGCGTCTGTCAGCAGACGGAGAAGAAGAAGAAGAGGAAGGAGGAGGAGCTCACCTGGCCGACAAACTTCACACCTCACTCTACCTGGTGACCTTTGACCTCTGACCTCTGGGTCTTGTATCAGTTAGGAATAGATGAGTCTAAAATGAGACTCGTGATTTTCTTCTGTGTCCTCAGGGAGCGTCCACCACTGGCCCCGTCCCCTGCTGCTCGTTGGAGGGAACATCTCTGTGGACCAGTCTGTCTCCTCCGGGTCTAAACAGAACCGTGGACCAGATCTGCAGCATCATCCTACCCCACCTGCGCAACAGGTAACTCACCTGACCGAAACTGCCTGACGGCTCCCTGCAGAGCCTGCTGATGACGACGTGTGTCTTTGCAGTAGCACCCTGTCTGGTTGCACCGTCCTCCTCCACGGTCCTGCAGGAAGTGGTAAGATGACGGCAGTGAGCGCGGCAAGTCGCAGGCTGAACCTCCACCTGCTGAAGGTACGACCTTCTGTGACCTCCAGAAATGTTCCATCACCTGAAGAGTTCAGAAACAAGATTCATCTGACAGACAAATCAATAACAGGATTAACAGAATTTACAGATACAGTTACTCTCTTTGTTAATGTTATCAAGACAAAACATCTCATTTCAAAACGTAAAGTGTCAGACAGTGAATTTCTTCATATAAATTCTTTTTAAGCTATATTTTAGTTTAAAGGTCCATATTTTAAGTGTTTATCCAAAATAAAATGTAGCTGAAAATCAGAATCCAAAGAGTGTTGTGTTGTGGGCGTAGCTGAAGGCGGTGATTGCTTTGTTGTGACGTCACAAACTTACAGATGCATGACACTTCCTGTTGTCACCTGTGCAGGTGGACTGTGTGAGCGTGTGTGCTGACACTCCTGCGGCCTCCGAGGCGAAGCTGACGTCGGTGTTTCAGCGAGCCGCAGCCCTCCAGGCGTGCGTCCTGGTGCTGAGGAACTTGCAGCTCCTGCTCAGACCCCGAGGGGCCGGCCAGGAGGATGGCAGGATGACCGCTGCGCTCTGCCAGCTGCTCAACAGCGCCCCCACCAGGTCACTGATCGCTACTAACCAAACTGTGGTCCAGACGTGATCAGCAGCATCAGTCCTGGACTTCATCAATCCTGTCCCTGTGTCACAGTGTGGTGGTGTTGGCGACGGTCTGCAGACCTCGGGATCTTTCTGCGGCTGTCATGACAGCGTTTGTCCACCAGGTGGTGTTGGAGAGTCCCACAGTGGAGCAGCGACATTCCATGCTGGTCAGCCTGACCCGAGACGTCCACCTGGGGAGAGACGTCAACCTGGAGGGACTCGCCAAGCTCACACCGGTATGGCAGCGGGGCCCGGACCAGACCAGTTAGACCAGTGCTGTTAGAAAAGTGCAGCTGCTGCAGCTTTTCAACAAGCCACTAAAAGGCTGTTTCTGGTCTTCAGGGTTTCGTGTTGGGGGATCTCCGGGCTCTGCTGTCTGAGGCTGGTAGAGCTGCCTGCAGGAGGCTGATCCAGATCTGGTGAGGCCCCAAAACACTTTTTAAAGGGTTGTAATTAAAACTAACACTGATATTAAAGTGTTTCATCATTTAAACTGTTGACATTGTTTATATTAGGACACGAATCAGTCGACTCAGTGTGTGTGTTTGTGTGTAGTGGCAGTCGGCAGGAGGAAGACCTGTGCTCCAGCGGAGTGACCATCCAGAACCAGGACTTCACCTCCGCCCTGGAGATCCTGCAGGACGCCCAGTCCAAGGCCATCGGCGCCCCAAAGGTGACCACACACAAACACGCACACACTGAGCATCTCAGGGCTGACGAGACAAAACTGGAGCTGGGAGGCGGTTCCTCTGACATCATGTGACCCAGCTCCGCCCCTCCATCCACACAGATCCCCAGCGTGCACTGGGAGGATGTCGGAGGTCTGCAGCAGGTGAAGAAGGAAATCCTGGACACGGTTCAGCTTCCTCTGCAGCGTCCAGAGCTGCTGTCTCTGGGTCTGAACCGGACCGGGGTCCTGCTGTACGGACCTCCGGGGACGGGAAAGACTCTGCTGGCCAAAGCCGTGGCTACAGAGTGCTCCATGAGCTTCCTCAGGTGGTGTGACCTTCGTCTTCCTCAAGCTCCTGATCATTATTTTTTCATTTAAAATTTTTTTGACCGGGAATAATTTGTGACACTTGTTGTGTTTCAGCGTTAAAGGCCCAGAGCTCATCAACATGTACGTGGGTCAGAGCGAGGAGAACATCAGAGAAGGTTTGTGTCTTTCAGTCCTAACTTATCGCACGTGGCACGACGGCAACAAGGAAAGTTAAAGGAAGAAATCCAGTGGTTGATGGTGTCAGTTAAAGAAAAGACTGAGACTGAGAGAATAAAACCTGTGAGACGTTTGTTGAATAGCGATCGTCCGTTTGTGTTGCAGTTTTCTGCCGGGCGCGCTCAGCGGCTCCGTGTGTCGTCTTCTTCGATGAGCTGGACTCACTGGCTCCCAGCAGGGGGCGCAGTGGAGACTCTGGGGGGGTGATGGACAGAGTCGTGTCTCAGCTGCTGGCCGAGCTCGACGGCCTAAACTCGTCTGTTGGTGTTTTTGTGATCGGAGCCACAAACCGTCCAGACCTGCTGGACCAATCCCTGCTGAGGCCCGGCAGGTCAGAGGTCACGCACACAAACACCAACACATTTAGGACTCTGTGTAAACAAAATACAACTTATTTACAGTTTAAAGTGCAATAAGCTGATAAAGATCTCTCTTTGTCGTCTCCAGGTTTGATAAACTCGTCTACGTCGGCATCAACGAGGACCGAGTCTCTCAGCTCCAAGTTCTTCAGGCCGTCCTCAGAAAGTAAGAATCCATGAAGAATCCATTCCTTCTTTTCACGTTTAATTAAAATCCAAATCAGAAAATGAAATACTAATCTTTATTTTATTTGTTAATGAGTCTTTGGATTTTAAGCTCAAAATGGGAAATGAAAAAAACAAAAAAAAAAAAACCAAAACAGATCCAAACTTGATTCTGATGTCTAATTTGTCTGACTTCATTCTGTTTGTTACAGAAGTGACACAAACATACAGACATTAGTAATAAATATCTGAACAGACTGAACAGATTCATCTGCTGTTGTTTACACCAATCGATCAATCAGTCAGAGTTCTGGGTCACAAATCAGACAAATTAAATATCAGATTCAACTTCAGCCTGTTTTTCATTTGCTGTTTTTGATCTGAGCATAAAATAAAAGTACAAAAACCAAACTGTATCGGGTTTATGAACCAGAAATGATTTTTCTGCTTTTGGATTCTCAGTTTGAATGATAGACAGATTAAATGGCCCGCCCCCTCCAGCCTCAGTGAGAGACTGATGAACTAAAGTGGTTTTAAAAATACAAACTGAGCAACAGCAGATGAAACTGATCTGTGTATTTTGTGGAGACGACAGAAAGAAAAATCAGCGGTTCTGTAGTTTCGGTGGATTCGTCCTTTAACCTGACGGGAGCAGACGACTCAGGAATTTGAATTCTGTCTTCAGGTTCCGGCTGGACCCGGCCCTGGACCTGCAGGACCTGGTGGATCGCTGCCCGCCTCACATGACCGGCGCCGACCTGTATGCTCTCTGCTCCGACGCCATGACGGCCGCCATCAAGAGGAAGATCCTTCGCATCGAGGACAGTAAGGAAAACACGCAACAGAAAATTTAAATATTCACATCATCACGTAATGATGAAAAAGTCAGATGACGTCTGTGAAGGTGTTTTATAACTCTGACTTTGTTTGTTTGTTTGTGATGTCATTCGTATTTCCCTGATTGCAATAATAATAATAATGGAGCTGATGACACACAAACAGAAAAATCAATAAAAAGGCAACTGAGACGACTTTAAAGGGGATAAAAAAATGTTTATTGTTTCGGAGCTGATTGTTAACTAATAAACTGAACAGATATTTCAGTGATTTGATTAATGATGAATATATTTCATTAATTATAACGGAAGTTCAGGAAAACAGCCGCAACTAAATATAAATCAACTTCATCCATTTATTCTTTGTTAAGCTGTTAAATTAAAAGACTGAAACTTTTTTTCATCATAAAATATGTATAATCCTTTTTAAGGAAAACTACAATTATTGGCATTAATGTGGAAATGTCAAAAATGTACAGACAAAATTATGACTAAGGTTCGTTTCTATCAGTAAAAACTCTGCAGGAAGAAGCAGCCGTAGAAACAATTAAAAATGAATTTATGTCTCTCCGTCTCTGTCTGTCTGTCTTTCAGGTCTGGACTCGGAGGACTCTGCTTTAGTTCTCTCTGTTGAGGATTTCACGTCAGCGTTAGAAACCTTCAGGCCGTCGGTCTCAGATGACGAGCTGCTCCGTTACAAGAACATCCAACAGAAACTCGCTGTGAAGTAGAAGCAGCCCGAAGAATTACTCCTAACAACAGTTAGTATGACACTGTGAAGCAGCAAAATGTAAATGATGTAAAGTTAATTTATTAGATGGAATTAATAAAAACAAAAGCTAATAAATTTCATTAATTCAAACAGCCACATGATCGTCTGCTGAAGGGTCGTGAAAATGTCACTTTAGACTCTTTACAGCTTATTTTAAACATTTTCTATCTATTTTTATTTGAAGTTCATTCCTGCACCAAAAACAGAGAGACATTCCTTCTCTGTTTATGGTGCGACTTTCTGATTCTGCAGTTTGACCGTTTTCTGCCTTCATATCGATTAAATATGATCTAAAATAAACAGCAGATGTGACAATAAATCTCATGTCTCAAATTCTAACTCAGTTTGTATTTAAAAATGTTCAGAAAAAGTCACGATGATTTAAATGATGCAAAGTTTTATAATTTTTTAGCAACACAAAAAGTGAAGAAAAAAAGTTGAAAATTCCTGATAAATGACCGAACTAAGCTCTGTGGGATTCAATCAAAACTATTTCATTTCTACATTTCACTGCAGTTACAAACTATAATACAATCATCTGTAGAAAGAACATGAAAACTATCCCAACAGATCATGTACAGAACAGAAGCAGAAATTACTAAAGCAGGATTTACTAAAATATGAATTACAATTCAGTTCAGCAGCAAATTTCAGCTCTAATCAACACAAACTAGTGAAGTCGGACAGTTTTTGTTTCAGATTCTGGACTTTGATTCGAAAAAATGTAAATACTAATTTAGTGACAGAAACATGATGAGCAGCGGGTACTTTCGTTTCGCCGGTTAGCCATCTGTTATAACGCTTGCATAGTTAGCTAGTTCCCAGAAAACGTCCTTCCATCGCAGTCATAAATAAGATTTTCCAAAAAAAAAAAAGGAAAATCCTAACTCAAATATTTCAGTTAGCCACCGCTAGCTGGCTCATTTTCTTATTTATTCAAATATAATTTTTTGAAGTGAGCTGCCGAGTTAACGCAAGATAACAAAATGTTAGCTTCCGATTTAGCCCATTAAAACGACGTTGAACTAAAGTCATTTGAAATTTTTCATCCAGCTTCAGTTTGGCTTTTTTCGCACGACTTTCTGTTTTCGTTCCGTGACGTAAACATCGCAGCGAAGGTCACGTGCTGCTACGTAGCATGTTAGCGCCATGCTGACTGTTCCAACAACACGGACGACGTTTCAGTGAGCTGCCGTCTTCATCAACAGTCTGATGCTTTAGAAGAACTCATTCATTTCAATTTTACTGAAAGTTTTTAACAGAAATTTGATTTCTTTGATGTCGCAGTAAATAATTAATCGGATACTTTAAATCTCTTAATTTTGTCCTTTTTTAAAAACATGGATGACTGCAAACAAAAATTAATTCTCATCCAGTGTTCTCATATTGAAGATCTAATTCGATTTAGGAAGTGAAATCGTCTGTAAAGTGACAAAAAAAGATGTGAGCTCACGTCACTGCGAAAATTAAACACAAGCTAGCTAAATATTTAGCTTGTATACAAAAAGCTTTTGGATTTCATTGTTTTTTATTTGCGGCTTAAAGCCAAAGCAACAAAACGAGAATCTGAAGCCTTCGCTTGGACAAAAAAATATTTTTGTTTGCGTTTTATTCCGTCGTTCTTTCCTCCGTGTGATGCTTCGAGGTTTGTCACAGTCACAGTTTGGTGAGATCGTCACGCTGATCTGATTTCTCCGTCAGCTGTTGGTGAAAAGATTTTTGGGCCGAGATGCGATTTAAATTTGGGTGAGCTGCTGCAGGTTGACAGACATGACACGAATCCCGAGGATTGTGGGAGAATGACGTCGTTGGGTTTGCAGTTTGATCATCTCACGTGAAGCGAGGTCGAACGAGCTGTTCGGACAAACATGATGAAAATGAAGCGTCTTCTTCTGGAAGGTTTCTGATGTCATCAGTGCAGAATCTGCAACAACCGCAAAGGAACGCAAATTTCCATTTCAATTCCAAACTACAAATTTAAGGTGGACAAATTTCCTGACTGTTGGAGCGCGGAGGTCCGTGTTTTAGTTTCCCATCAGATTGAAGAGCTGGATGAGTCCGGACTGAGAACTCAGAGGGGCGGGTGGAGCTGGCAGTCCACGTCTGGTGTAATCCGGATTAATCTGGAGGTCTCGGTCTCTGTGCTTCGCTCTGTTTTGTGCTTCCGAGAATTTAGTTCGTCGCCGGGAAAAAGATCCTTCCTGTTCCTCATCTTCCATGTCTAAAGGGGGGGGTCCTCTCCGTCCTGGACTCAGGTGAAGTGGGGCATCCGGCTGCAGATTCTGGAAGCAGACAGGGACCGTGTCAGGTTCTTAACGGACGGAATCCAAATTTACCAAAGACAGAAGACAAACGAGAAAATCCAAACAGACAGACGAGCACAAAACCCCTTTAGGACCGATGAAATCTGCTTCAGGTCTTCCTTAAAGTTTGGAACTCAGATTACAGCAGATTGGTTATTTGGAAAAGTCAACTTGTCCTCTCTGACCTTCAGTGTTAGACAACACTGGAGACACTTTGAGTTTCCTCATCGAAGTGAAAGTGGAATAACTTCCTCTGACTTTATGAATCTCTTCTGTGTTTTTATGTTTTTACTTGAATAATGACTCGGCCTGTCTTTGGTCCAGTCCAGACCTCCAAAGACCAGATCCGGTCTGGTTAGCTCACTAAATGCTGAATCTCTGTCCCTGCAGAAGATCTGGTCTTTGGAAGAAGGAAACATCTGCTGTTCAAATACGAGGCCGCCCAGAGATTTTAGAAGAAGCACAGTAACGTTCAATTTGTGGTCCGAAGAAGCGAACCGGAAACTCAAACACACATAACTTCAACATGACGAGTCCAGATTCTGGACCAGAACCTGTTTGTGCCTGAAAAGGTCTCCGAGGTCACGGCGGGGTCCAGCATCCCTCCATGCAACATTAGCCATATTTACCGCTTACGTGGCCTTTGCTACTTTTGTGCGCTTCATCCTTTTCCTCCTCATGAGGGTCACCTGAGGCCTCTTCAACCCGGCGATCAGCAGCAGCAACCTGGGCCGCGACTTGGTGAGCCAGCTTCTCAGTAGCGTCCCCTTGGGAAACCTGCAGGAACCAGATCAGAGTCAGTCACATCCGGGACCTCAGAGTCCAGCAGACAGAAAACAAATCAACAGCTAAACATTCATGTTCATTTGTTGACCTGCCGACCTTCCCATAATCCTCGGCTCTGCTTCGCGTCTCATTTTAAAAGTTTTGTCTTTAATTTAGTGATTTCCTTCATTTGACTCTGAAATCAGCGTTCGGTCAGACGGACAGAAATCTTCTCTGTGCTTCAGTCTTACGATCACTTCAGGGACGTCACGTAACGTTCAGTGTTCGATACCTCGTTGGACATTTTCCAACAGATCTGAAGAGAAGTGGCTTGTTTTTGTGCGACTTGTGTGACAGTGTTTCCTCAGTTGGACCTTCAGGTTCGATATAAACTTCAATCACCAACTTTGTTCTAGTGACGTAAACATAAAACTACAAAAACACAATAAACCGGAAATATCTTTGAGTCGAGCCAACAAGAAGGAATGTTGTCGGCATTTTGAAATATTTGTGTTACGGTTACATGACGGGGTTAATCTGATCTAAGTGACTAATGATTATTAACGGTTGAATTCTCAGATCAGATATAAAACATCAGAGAACAGAAAAAGACCAGCAGGTAAAATACAAGAACACAAAGTTAATTCGTGTTGACGATAAAGTGAGACCTGTTCGGTCCTTAAAAACAAATAAAAGCACATCGATGTCGTACGTAGAGAAAAAAAAACTTATGGTTTTAACTTCAATCCAACATTTGACAGCCGAAGAACCGTCTGACCAATCACAGCCACACTTCCTGTTCGTTCAGAGCCCC
>CM068487.1:27323937-27408937 GCA_034769265.1 Remorina albescens
ACATATATGATCCGCTGCAGCGTTTCCTCTCACGCTAGAAGCTTCAGCCAGGATGCAAAAAAACAAACCTGCTAAATAATGGGAGGCCATGAACCGGGATGGAGGGGGGAAGGGGGGGGGCTTTAAAAAGGAGGGTCCACTCAGCACAAAACGGTAACGGGTGATCCCAGGACACACAGCCAATCAGGGAGCAGACTTCACCTGTTGCCATGACGCCAGGCAGTGACCGGTATAATGGGGGGGGGGGGGGGGCTTTAACACAACATCCAACATCCTGTCCCACACATCATTAACAAACACACTGATAATACTTCTGTTATTTTAGCTTTTTAAAATTCATCTTCGATCCCAAATTTTCTGTGAGTCTTTTTTTAAAACTGTCCTCGTCTGATCAGTTCAGACTCAGTTCTCTGTGATCAGGGACAGTAACTAAAAACACACTCTGAGTGTTTCCTGATAAAAACTGAGTAAAGCAGAATAACCAAAGAAAAGTTGACGGGGTGAATTCATGCATCCATTTTTCCTCTAAAACAGTTCAGATGAATTCAGACTTCGGTAACTTTCATCTTTTCATCGGACATTTTTCAGAAATAATTTCAACAAACCTTTTTTTTTTTTCCAGCTGTGATGAGTCGTGTCTTCCTTTGGGGGGCGCTGTGACATCAGGATGACAGAGATGCTGAGGGGGGAGGCACACCGAGTCAGGATCACCCTGCTGGTGGTTCAATGCTGCAGAGATCAACCTGGAGGAAGGAGGGGGGAGGAGAGGGGAGGAGGGAGGAGAGGGGAGGGGGGGGGCGGCACTGCAATGCAGATCATCAAATGAGGAGGAGGAAGGAGGAGAGGAAGGAGCTGCCGGCTCTGCAGACACAGATTTTTTTATTCCAGGAGGATTCAGGGAATCCCTGATGGTTTAGAAAAGATCCAGAAGGAGCTCAGAAACAGACGGCAGCAGATTCAAAGGAGAACAAAAACAGAAAAAGAAAGCTGGCTGTTATTTCATTCATTCGCTGTGCAGAACTGATTCTGTTCAAAAGATAATATCTTCATTCTTTATACTTTAGAGGTCAGACGGTCTGTTTTTGTTCTCTAACGAACAGATTCGGGATGTTTGTGATAATTTAGTGTAAAATAAGGTTGTTTAAATGATAAATGATGTTTAAAGGTCCATCTGTTAAACCAGCTATCAGGAGTTGTGGAACTTTGTGACGTCACAGTTAAGCAGTAAGCCCCGCCCACCTGGACCTACACCCGGCCTTGAATGAATTCTGCGGTAGTTTTAGTGGATCAATCAGGATCATATCTTATGGATATCAACCCTTCAGAATAAAAGACTGGACGAGTTAAATTATGGACCTTCAATGTAAAATAAAGAAGGAATCATAATTCATAATTTAAAGGATGAATCTTCGGATCATTTAATTTTGTTCGATGTGATTTTTTTGGTTTTTCCAAATGATCTGAAATTGAATGATAAAACAAACAAAAGTACAAAGTATAAAATAATTTATTGTTGACATTTGATTTGTTTTTTTTCTTTTAGAAATGCTCTTTGTGCTGATACAGCTTTCATTCCTGCCAATAAGTGAAGAACAAAATAAGAATATACGTTTCTCTGTTTAGGAGGTGAAACGTGATGCGTGAAGACTTCGTGCCGTTCGAACTCGGAGCTGCTCTTCATGTTTCTGAAAGTTCAGAGAACGAAAGCTCGAAGATATTTAAGAAGCGAGGCGGAGCCAGAAACAGAAACAGGTTTCAGACACCGGCGTCATGCAGGCAGGCCACCAAAAGTGCATCAGTGTTAAAAAGTGTTGCGCTTGTGGGACAACGTGAGATACACAAAGTGCCACAAACAACAACAACACAGTCTCTCAGTACAAACAGCTCACATGGCAATAATTGCATATTATGACGATACGTTATATATCACAGCTACACAGATACACAAGATACCAAAGTCGTGACAAACACACATCTCAGATTATCGTTTCGACATTTCAGATTCGTTTAAATGTCGTCTCGCATCGTCGCTCTGGACTGTCGGAAAAAGGATCGACTTAAAGCTGCACTGATCAGAATTTAAATCTGTCTTTAATCCGTTTGTTGGAAATGTGATTGGATTTACAGCCTGCTGACCCTCAATGTGTGAGGAGGAGGAAGTGAGTCATTCCAGCGTCACTGCGTTCGGCCGCGACCGAAGCAGGAAGGAGCAAACGTGGCGGTCTGATCGCTAGTCAAAACACGTTGGTGAACCTGATCCCAGACGACGAGGCGAGAAGTTCCAGACGTGAACCCCGGCCGACAGACGAGAGGAGGCGGAGCCGAGTCGCCTTAACGGAGAAAACGTTGCATATTTAATCATTAAGGTTTTAGTGCGTCGATGGAGGCACGGAGCAGGTCCCAGCTCAGCCAATCACAGCTCTCCGAGGAGGCCATCGCCTCACAGTCGATCTGTGACCACAGATCCTCGTCGTTTGTGACCTGATGCTGTCACCTTGGCTACAGGGCCTCCCTAAGAAACAACCAGAGAAACGGAGGACGCGCCCCCTCAGAGGAAGCACTAACTGACGTCCGCCTCCAACATCCAAAACACAACACACACCGGAGAGCCGCTGTCTAAAAGAAACACACACCTTTGTGTTGCGTCGGCTCCCAAGGCCTCCAAAATCTGGACAACAAATCATGAAAGCGAACAGAAGCAGCTAACTGTCTTCGAGGAAACGCCGTCAGACCGACGGACGACCCTCAGAGACAGCTGGTGGACGGGCTGACCTTTGACCTTCAAACATTCACATCGTGTTGTTGGAAATTTGAGCAGCAACTTCATCAAATAGTGACCAAATAAAAAAATAATAATAAAAAAACCAGTTGATGTTTTTACATCAAATTCATTGACGGACTTCTGACCAGTGACGGAACGGAGGGACAGTTTTCTTCATCGACGTCTTTGGAGGAAAAATTGGAAGTGAAGTGATTGGCTAACGGCTAGCTGTGGCTAACAGTCCACTTTTAGGAGGAGACGCTCGGACCCAACACGAACATTTATCCGACAGAATTAGGCGTCTCTGTCGTGATGCTGCGGCTGGTCGATAATTCATCTGTTAGCTCACCGACACGAGCCATCACTGAACGGGACGCACTCTTAAAAACAGCAAACCAAAAATTAAAACTGATCAGCTGGTTCACCGAAGAACTCCCAGCTTGATTGTTATCTGATCTGGATCGGGATAGGGGACCTCCCTTCTTCAGAACAGAGACGATAATGAAGAGTGGTGTTGACCCCCCCCCCCCGCTGCAGCCTCTTTAACTTTAACTTTGAAACATGCAAATTCATAAAAACAAAACTCTGAGCACGCATTCATCCACCGATCATTTACAGCCCCACATTCACTCAGACATAGATGCTGCTCAGCAGGAAGGTGGAGACATTCTGTGAAACCACCGCAGACCGCCGGCTGGAAGGTCCACAGCGTCCTTAAAGCGGCTCAAAGGCGTCCTGTTTGGACTGAAGGGACGTTTGTCTACACTGTAGACGTGTCCATTAACGTTTACGTCCATCTTGATTTTATTTGTGAAAACTGCAGCAGATCTGTCCGTCTGTTTTTGATCTCAGGAGTCCAGCAGTCCTGATAAAAACCCGACGCACCCTTAAAACTGTCTGTCCAGGTCAGACTCACCAAACAAGTTTAAAGCCATCCGTTATTATTGCTGATATCGTTTGAAGGTCTGCAGGCGGCGAGCCGGCCTGAGGACCGAAGGTGCCATCGAGACTGACTCCACAATCTCTCATCAAAACAAAAATCCTTCCAGTTTGACGTCACGAACGTAACAAAGAGCGTCAGCGCAGCGCCGCACTGCAGTCAGAAGCTCCTCCCACATCAGGGGAGGTTGAGTTCACGTTCTGTTTAGGAGAGGCTGTCCTTATCGGAGTCGGGGGAGGGCGGCCGCGAGATCTCAAAAAAGGAGCCAGACGACTTCCTGGATTTGAGAAGCCGAAGCATCTCAGCCAGCTGACCTTCCAGCGCTGCCATGCGGCTGTTCAGAGATCTGATGTCGCCTCTTAACTCCTGTTTCAGCTCGAGGAACGAGGCCTGCATGCTCTGCTCCGGGATCGGACAGAAGACCCTCTTCTCCTCAGACTGGACCGGACTCCTGTCCTGGGGAGTTCTGGCCTCGCCGACGTTGTCCAACCGCAGGTCGCTCTTTGTGATGCCGCTGTCGCAGGAGTCGGTCTTCTTCAGGGACATCTCGTCATGAGACTTAGTTCTGTCGGGCAGCGTCTCCATGGACTCGGCCTTAGAGACGCTGCTCCATGAATCCGCCTTGACGACCGACTCCTTGAATCGCCCCCAGCCTTTAGCTTTGGGCGGCTCCGCAGATTTGCATCCGGTCAGGTTTCCGTTTTGTGCGGCGGGGCCGTGGAGGATGACTCGGCTGGAGGACCTGGATGAAGACGAGGTGGTGGATGTCGAGGAGCCGGAGGGCGTGGCTGGGCTCTCTGTCACCATGACGATACTGGTGGAGGCCAAGACCTCCGGACCTTTGGGCTGGTCGCCTTTCTCCACGTCACCGGAGCCGTGACCGCCCCGCTCGGCGGCAAGCCTGGCCTCCTTCTGCTGCCGGAAACGCTGGAACAGTCGTCGGACCGGATGGTCCGGAGGGAGATTCAGAGGCGCCTCATTCTTCCTCTTCAACATCTCCTCCTCCTCACGCTTCACATCACTGATCTTCCTGAAGATAATCTGTTGAAAGACACAAAATCAGAAGATGAGAACAGTTTCACTTCCTCAAACCAAAGACCAGATCCTGGACCTCGGCGACAGATCCACAAACACTTTGTTTGCGGTCTGGTCTAGTTTCCTCCTTCATGACGACTGAGCGGAGAGTTTTAAATTATTTGTTTAGATTTTAAAGATGTTTAAAGATTAAAGTGATGGTGATTTGGGGGCGTGGCCTCTTTGACTGACTGTTCACTAATCAGAATCTGCCGAAGCCTCGACTCCACCTCTTTGCCCATTTTTGGGCAGCTGGGAGTCAAGGGGGCGGAGAGATGGTGAAGTCAAAATAGTTTCAAAGGCTGATAAAAATTCATAAATGTTGACAAACCCAGAAGAAAAAAAAAAAATAAAGATGTGGAGTTGATGGACTGTGGTCCTTTAATGAAACACCTTCAGTCCAGGACTGCTCTCTCTCTCTCTCTCTCTCTCTCTCTGCAGTAAATCGATGTGACTCTATCGTGTCTTGTTCTGCTGGCTGTGCAATAACGGCTGGTGAAGAGCGATGACCTGCTGGAGCAGCTCTCACCTCCAACAACAACACAGCCGATTTTTGTAGAAGACTTCCTGATTCTTTCCCGCTCCAGAACGTTCCTCCTTAAGTCCACACCTGTTTGTTTTGTCTCAACAGGAAGTGAGTTTTCTGAAACGATAATTTCAGTTTCTGTGGTTTTACAGCAGTTTCACTTCGTCTCCGTCACCACGTGGGAGCAGTCAGACGTCCCTGGTTGTCACGGCGACTGTCCACCTGGAGGCCAATTCCATCGTGGTTAGGTTCTGTTGCTAGGCGACACGTGGTGTTCGTACGATGACAGGTCAGGAGGAGGGAAGGGTGGACGGAGTGCGACACAGGTTCCTCACTGTAACCATGGCAACAAAGACGGCGTTTTGTTGAGGAAACAGTAACCGCTGTCAGCACATTTTCTTTAGCCCGACGTGACGGTTAACCATGACAACAGATGTTGGGGACACAGGTTTCCATAGCGACGCTGTTTCAGGAGACACTCCCACGGGTCTCTGCTCCTGATTACGGGAGTTTGTGTATTTTGATGTTTTGGGGAAAGTGCAGATGAACTGAATATTCATATTGTTCATATGACATGACTGAACAGCTGTTTTTAAACAGTGAAGCTGAAAATGAGTTTAGTTTTTTATTTTTAAACTGCTGCAGTTTCTGTTGTTACGGCAGAAGAATAAAACACATTCACATAAAACCGAGTCATGAACGAAAACTAAAATCCTCCTATCTGTGAATTAAGAAGCTGACCGTCCACCTGCTTCATTTTTATAGACATGTCGAATACTGAGAACTTCCTGTGATCCAGAATAAAGACAGAGAGACGCCTGAATCTGGCTCATACAGACGTTTAACCAGCAGATGTGCAGACATGGTCGTGTCCTTCGACCTAAACAAAGGCAGACTGAACACAGCGTGCGAGCGGCGGCGGCGATGTGAACACAGAACTCTGTCATCATCCACCTCCACAGTCCGCCTTCCCCTCATCACACCTGCTCCGACAACAGGCCGAAGCCAACGGCGAGCTGCAAGACGATCTGAGGTCACGCACACAGTCCTGTCTGTCCGTCGGTGTTTTATTCACTGAGTCATAAACAAAAGACTAATTAGAGCTCCTGTTTCAGTAAATCTACTTTGAATTAAAGGTTAGAAAGCTGATGTTGGTTCTCTAACTACAGTCACCGGTCGGTGAGCTGCTGGAATTTCTCCATCAGCCATCTTTGTTTTTATAAACCAGTAGCTGAGCTGTTCTGTCCTCTGTCCTGATTAGACGGCCCCGAACCTGCGTCCAGGTTTAGAGACAGAAAACCTGTCGCCCTCACACAAGCCCCGCCCACCCGGACCACGCCCCGGACGTCCGGTTCTGGGAGATGAAGGTGGACTCACCCTCTTCCTCAGGTTGTAGGTGAGGACCAGGTTCCTGGAGAAGTGGTTTGCAAAGTTGGAATAAAACTCCAGGACCTTCTGCAGCGCGTCCCGTTTGATGATGTGGAGGTCACAGTAGGTCAACGCTCGGACGTTGGCGCAGGACTGGGCCAACGTCATCTCCTTCCAGAAGATGTCACCGAACACGTCGCCTTTACCTGCAGGCGGACAGACAACTTCACATCAACACCTAATTTTAAAGTTTTAACAATAATACATTTATTTATAGGCACGTTCCTGCTGAATAAAACAAAGGATAAAAACTAAGGCTGGTTTCATTTCCCCTGCTGCAGGAGGATGATGATCACATCGAACAGTTTAGGTCCGACCGTCTTCCTCCGGTAGCTTCGTGCTAAATTCTGACAGAAAGCATCACAGCAGATTCACACAGAGCTGCTGACATCCAGAAATTAATCTGAGCCACACGACTCACAAAGCTGTTTCCCAGATCCGCCTTCGTCTCCGATGTCAGAATGTATTTATGAAAACAGCTCGTAGAGGAAAGCCAGCGGCCGTCTGCGCTTCTGAACCAGATTCAGTTTGTTAGTCTCTGACTGTAGTCGACAGAAAGTCCTTTCAGCTCACGTTCAACCTTCAGGGCTCGTTCTCTCAAACCAAGAGAGTTTTAGCTGCAACGCTGCTTAAGGAATTTTATAGGAGTCAGAAACTGACTGACTTTTCTGAGTGAGCCGAGAAAAATATAGCAGATTCCAGGTCCATACAGTTTAAAGGCCCCTCTGAGACCTGCAGATCATTAATGAGCAGAACTCCTGATCAGATAAAGATAGAAACTTCAGATCAGCTCTAGAACAACACAAACACATGAGAGGAACTTTTCTTTGGTTGTTCTGCTCTCCGGGGCTTTCACCTCTCTCAGAGGGGTAAATACAGATGACGGAGCGTCAGAGATTCAAAGCGATGAACGCTGTCATTTCTGCAGCAGCGAAAACACACATCCATCAGGGTGAAGAACGGTCTCACTGCAGCTGCTCAGAGAGAACATCTGTCTCAGTGTGAAAAGAGGAAGCGAAACAACTTTCTCCGACTTTCTCCTGTGAAGTGAAACCACAGAGGCTTCGCCGCACCGCTGACCTGCAGAGAAGATCTACATATTTACCCAGAGAGGAACCGAAGCTGATCCACAAACCTCCTCTTTTAATCATCTGAAAGTAAGGCCTCGTATTTAAAGAACAAAAACAGGTCGCTGAGCTGCAGCTGGTTCCCTCTCAGCATCTCAGTCACCGCCAGAGCGACCAAAACAAAGGCGGCAGCTAGATCAGTGAGCCAATCAGCAGCCTCCTCGTTACAAACCCAGCTCCTTTCTCAGCCTCATCATCTGATGTCTGGAGTATCTACGGAGGCCGCGGTCTGGTTTGGGATCATCAAACTGCCGTGTCAGAAGAAACCAAATGGTGCAGCGTCAGAAGGTCTAATCTCTGGATCTGATTAAACCCTCGTGGACTGATGCAGATGCTTTTAGGATGAAGCGACATTTTAATTTTCAAACCATAAAAGCTGTGACACAGGACAAACCACCGATCCTTCCAGGTCCTGGTTACGTCCTCTCAGACATTTATTTCCCATAAACACTCGGCCTGTTGAGACATTTTTAGAATTTAGAAAACATTCCTATAAAACCTGGATTATTAAATTCTCCATATTTAAAGGTCCAGAGAGCTCCTGTGGACTGAGACCTTTGATACTTTCACTGTATTCACATAGAACCTACAGCTGATTTAGAATTAAAGCCACCAGGGAGGTCTACCTTGAGACCACGTGGCCCTTTAGACCTTTAATAAGTCACAACACAAAATAACCAAAAAAACACATCAACTCATTAACAACAAAACATCCACAAATAAATCATCATATAAAATGTTGTTCTCTGTTTAAAAACCTTCATTCCAACTTAAGGATTTTAAAAACCAGGTCTCCTGCTCACCTAAAATGGCCACCACCTCGTCATCCTGGATGACCTCCAGCGACCCCGACACCACGAAGCAGAGGCTGTCCACGCTCTCTCCGGCGTGGTAGATGAGGTCCCCCGGCGCGCAGTGGACGGTCTGGAACTCCATGGCGAGGGCTCGCAGGCAGCCGTCGCTGGCCAGCCGGAACGCCGGGTGTTCCTTAAACACCTTCCTGTTGAGGTGGACGCAGATGTCCGCTCGCATGTCCTTGGGACAAATCTGCAGCACCTGGGGACACGGTCGGGTAAGACCGAGTTTAAACAGAGCCACAGCAGGACGGAGTCCGTCCTCCTCTTGGTGGACGCGTCTGTCCTTTTGGTCACTGATACACCATGAAATGACATTCTGGACGGCGAGCAGGGCCGAGGCGTTACCTTATCGGTGTCGATGCCTCTGGACATGGACCAGGTGGAGACGATGTAATCCATCACCCGCTCGCTGAGGCCTTTGGGGACCTGGTAGAGTTTGAGGAAGTCCCTGACGCTGTTGAGCATCTCGTGGTAGCGGTTGGTGTT
Source organism: Remorina albescens (assembly GCA_034769265.1). NCBI lineage: Eukaryota > Metazoa > Chordata > Actinopteri > Carangiformes > Echeneidae > Remorina > Remorina albescens. Next base: position 27,333,137 of record CM068487.1, read on the forward strand.
GGCGTACATCTGCTGGAAGATGGTGGTGACGTTACCGAAGATGGTGGCGTACAGCAGCGCTGCAGAGAGGAAGGAGCAGCAGAGAAAACAGTGACTGTGGTGATCCTCCCTGCTTCTGTCTGTGCTGCCTGTCAGACTGTCACACACATTAAAGCTCTAAATGACTGCTTCTACCTGAAACTCAAAAAGTCAAAGTTTATTTACTTCATATTTAGAGATGTTGGCAGCTCGTGTCCGACATCCAGTCTGAACCAGCCAGAGTGACATTTGGGTCAAAAGAAGTTGGATAAATGGTTTCTATTCCTCAGTAGTTTGATGTTTGTGTGTCTATTGGTGGTTTAACTGTTGGTGTGACCTCTGAGCTCATCAGGACAAAGTGCTGCAGCCCCTCCCTGACTCAGCCCGTCAGCAGGATGGACCAGGTCAGCGGATCGATGCGGACTCTGTACACCGGCAGCAGAAAGCTGCCATCATCCGGGCCGACGCTGAGCCGACTGCGACTGTCCGAGTCGTCGGACATCGGCGACCTTCGCAAAAGGTCGCCAAACAATGTCGGCTCAGCAGGGCGGCCGAGCTAATGCTGAAACAGCAGCAGCAGGTCCAGGACCAGACCTGCAGTTTCAGCAGGTCCAGGACCGGAGCCAGGACACAGCGGGTCCAGGACCGGAGCCAGGACACCGCGGGTCCAGGACCGGAGCCAGGACACCGCGGGTCCAGGACCGGAGCCAGGACACAGCGGGTCCAGGACCGGAGCCAGGACACCGCGGGTCCAGGACCGGAGCCAGGACACAGCGGGTCCAGGACCGGAGCCAGGACACCGCGGGTCCAGGACCGGAGCCAGGACACCGCGGGTCCAGGACCGGAGCCAGGACACCGCAGGTGAGGTGTTGATTATTTTGATCTGGACTAACAAACGCTGGCTTTCAGGTTTGAAACAGCAAAGACACTAATAACAGAAGTCAGAAAAAAGAACTTATTGTTATAACAGAAATGCAAAAACTATTTCTTCTTAAAATCATGTTGCTCTCTGGAGTCAACAGGTTACTTTAACATAAATCATGTTTGTTACGATATTTATATGATTTATTTCAGACAGCTGACTGAGATCATTTCCTCCTTTATGACCTCTGAGGGGACAATTTATAGAAGCCACCTGTTTCCTGTTTATTAGGGATTAAAGTGACGGAGGAAAGGGGGCGTGGTCTCTTGGATTAGCGGAGTCAGCCAAGCGGCTCATCGTGAGCATCAAAAAAAACTCATAAAGAGGAAAATGAATGGAAAAGTTTGATTTTAAGAGCAGAAGCAGCTGCGATGAGAGAAAAGTCGAGTGGAGAGATGAAGGATGTTCCTGAAAGAAAGTGGACCAGTTATTTCTGTCCTTCCTCTCACATCACAACACTCTCAGTCGCTATGCTAATGACCCCGACTCTCATCCTGGATCCAGGAGGCTGGCTGGCTGCCATAGCAACCGCCTTCCATCAGCCGATTGGGGGGTCAACCAACACTCGGCTTCCTTCGGTGATCCTTGTGAATTACCCAGCCTGCATTGCAGCCTCGATATAGTCCAAGTGGAGTGACAGTACAGGAGCCCCAGAGGGACAAACTGTGTGCAGAGGATGAATCTGAGCACTGCGGAGCTCCACACTCACTGACAGGAAGTGAAACTGGGTTAGAAGTTTACACTCCGGCCTCCTGATGAGACTCGAGTAGCTTTTCTCTGCTGATAAACATCCAGTCAGCTTACAGGGAGACCAGCAGAAGGTTTTCACTGGTCCCGGTCCTGGTCCTGGTCCAGAGTGTAAACGGGATCCAGATGACTGTAAATCCTGATTTGACGTGAGAAGATAGCAGTTTCCGAGGAAGGAGACAAATTGTCAACATTGAAGCTCTTCGACGTTCAGCTCAGCGAAGAAAAGCTTTTACCTGCCGACCCCCCCTGCTCTGGAAAACCTCCACCGGCTGTCAGTGCCGCTCACAGAGACCTACTTTAACTGTATTAGTCTCCTAATATTAGACCTGCAGTTCCCAACCTTTGAGGTGTTTGACCTCTAATAGAAAACCAGCATGGAGCTGCAGCTCTGTGGGCTGATCCTGGTCTGCAGGGACCAGGACCACCAGGAGGGAAACCACTGGACCACAGGGTCAGAGGTCAAAGGGCCTGAAGGTTGAAACACTCTCCTCAGATCCAGACTCATCTGATTCAGTCTGATCAGTTCAGACTCTGAATGTTTCCTTCTTTTCCAAAGAAAAGTTCCTCTCATGTGTTTGTGTTGTTCTAGAGCTGATCTGAAGTTTCTATCTTTATCTGATCAGGAGTTCTGCTCATTAATGATGAAAAATCAGCTCTAAATATCTGATAGTCTTTATTCTGTCAACACAATAAACTCAGAAACATACAGGACTGATCCAGAGACACTCTGATTGGCTGTGACATCACCCAGCGGAGCCAATAGGAGCGTCCGACGTAGAGACGTGACTCTAGACGTCACTATCAAAGATGGAGGATGAGAATGGACGGATAAACACACAGAAGGAGTCAGAGAGTCAGACTGATCCAGATCTGATCAGTTTATCACTGAAGTCGGTTTCAGACACGACTAATTCATCCTCGAGTACTTTGATAAATCTGGATTTAACAAAGTGAACTGATGCTGATTCGTCTTCATCTCACAGTGAGTCCATGTTTGTGTCTGTGGTGTCTAAATATTCCAGCTTCAGGCTGCCGGGCAGCTGGAGGTCTGCAGAGTGTGGCGGACAGACGGCGGGGAGGACGCAAGTCCAGCTGAATATTTCAGCGAAGAACTCCGTCACATCGGAGCTTCAGAGCGTCAGGACTCATCTCGTCCATAAAGGAAGGGCAGCTAACGGAGCGGAGGAGACAGGAAATCAAGACCACAGCGAGGGAGGTCGTAACGACACACACACACACACACACAATGAAATGAACCATCTACAGTGACAGTTCTCTAAGCTCCTCCCCTGAAAAGCAGTTGTCCAATCACAGCAAGAGGAAATGGTTTTAGAATCACCACGTCTCAGTCGTATCCCTCCGCCACTTCAGATTAGATCTTTCTGCTGTTCGACTCTGACCTTTAACCTTCAAACACCAAAATCACTTCAGACTTGATTAGTGTCAAATTTCTCTCACAGTGAGAAACTAAATTAACCAAAATAAAATCTTTGGATGAATTCAGACAGTTGAATAGTCCCAAAGTCACAGACTGACCTGCAGATCGAACGAGATGCCACCGTGACCTCTGACCTCAGTCCACCAAAATATAGAAAGTTCATCCCTCAGCCAAAGTTCTACAAGATACCATGAACACGAGGCCACCGTGACCTTGACCTTTGACCTAATCAGCTCATCCTTGAGTCAAATTTGAGGACGTTTTGTGAAGATGCTGCTGAAATATCAGGTCCAGGATGATTTCCTGTCAGCAGCTCTGAGTTTGAACATCTGAACATCAAACACGTTTGTCTGGACGTTACAGATCTGGTTCCTCCGGAGCGTCGAGAAAACGGACAACTGTTCCTTTAAATGTGAACATTTCCAGCCGCAGAGCCGTTGGTTTGTGTGGGAGGAAGCAGAGAGTCGTTTCTGATAAGAACGTTCTGCAGCGTCACAGAGTTGATGCGGACTCAGAAAGTGACGAATGCCGTTATGAGATTTTCAATTTCTCATCAGACGCAGCTGAAAAACAAACAATACATTTAGTCTTTTTCCTGAGCGAAGGTCACTGAGGGGGACAACAAGCCCCCGTTCACAGATCGAACTCAGATTATCGATGTTCATGTCAAATATTAAACCAGAGGATGAAACTGGAGAAACATCAAAGTGACAGAATGTTTCAGTTAAATTCAGTCCGTCTGACATCTAACAGACAGAAAGACGGACGGAGGGAGTTCAATCACACGATTTTTTTCTTGGCTTGAGTTCCAGGAGCTGAAGAATTAGAAATATTCAGTTATTTAAAGAAATTAAATAAAAACATAACAGATGTTTAATGTTCTTCTGATCTTCCAGCAGCTCGTCTCTCAGTCGGAGTGAAGTCCGTCACGGAAAACATAATGAATTTATTCTGAGCAGAGAAACGACCCTAACGAGCTCTAAAGCTCCTCAGACTGAACAAAATACAGAATTTGTTCTGATATTCATCCTTTTTAATTTTTGATATGAAGTCTGACAACATGTTGTAAAAATGAAAAGTGAATATTTTGTGCGTTGTTTTGTATAAACGGCTGCTCGATGAGCTGTTTCCGTCTTAATCTGGATCCACCTGGTCTCCGTCTGTTTCCTTTATTTGCAGCTGCAGGACAAAGCCACGGTCCGTTCAGCTTTTCACTCCGAGGACTTTCAGTGTGAACAGAATATTCCAGATATATTTGAGATTTCAGGTTAAAAAAAAAAGTGAGGCTGTAATCGGCAGAGCGTGAAGACCGTCAGATTCATCGGAGCTCTGAATGTGAGTCAGACCACTGAGTCAACCGTCAATAAATTATTGACGGGCCCGTCTGACTCTCCTCTGTTTGTGTACTGAGGGGATTGTGCGATGTTTTGTTCATTTTGCTAGAAAAAGACAGATGGAGGACAAAATCCTGCTGTCTGAAGTGATGACAGGCTCATTTTTTATACCATCGGGTTCCTGAACTTTAGAGAACTGCTGTATGATTTATTTCATATAAAGATGTACACAGTATTTAGACTGACACAGGTGGATGTTAAAGGTCCATCCGGTCCAAAGGCAGACCTCCACGTGGTCTCTGATTCTAAATCAGGTCCAGGTTCTATATTAGTCCGGTGAAAGTCTCAGAGGTCTCAGTCCTCAGAGAAATCCTCAGTCTGGATTCAGAAACTGAACCTTGAAAACAGCCATCAGGACTTCTGGGACTTTGTGATGTCACAACAAAGCAGTCACCGCCCTCAGCCACAGCCCTAAGCCCCGCCCACCTGGACCCACCAACCTGCCTTGCAGGATTTAGTTTCTCTGAGTGTTTTACCTGAAATTTGTTCGGAGAACAGTCAGCCAATCAGGAGAGAGAGATCTCCCCCTTGGGGAGATTCAGGTCCAGGTGGACGGAGGCTTTTCCTGAGCGGAGGATTTTTATGTTGTGTTTTATGGTTTCCTCTGCAGGGACGTCTGACGTAAGGCAGCAGTAACACGAACCCTGCGACTGACTGTGAGAGAGAGCGTCTGAAGAAAGAGTCTGATCCTGACTGAAGGACTCCGTCGCCGTCTGTAAATGACATTGTTGTCCGGCGGACAACAGGAAATACGATCACACGTCACAGTGAAGACGACGTTTGACGTGTTGGACGTGAAACTTCATGACGTCCGAGTTAAAGCGTATTCATTTGGGATTTACAACCAATAAACATGCTTGTGAGGTCACAGTGAGCGTTGACCTCTGACCTCTGACCACCAAAATTGGATAAGTTTGTTTCCTCTAAACTTTATGGAGGCGTCACATTCAGTGTGTGTGTGTGTTGGGTTTATATTTAAAGCTGTCAGGTTCAGGGCTGATCTACTGCTTCTGTCATCTTGTTTTCAATCAATGACCTAAAAATGATGGATCTTTGAAAGGAGACTTACATCCGATCATCATCATGGCCACGGCGAAGATCTTCTCTCCGTCTGTGTTTGGTGCGATGTTTCCGAAGCCGATGCTGGTCAGACTGGTCATGGTGAAGTACAGCGAGGTGATGTAGACCGAGTCCTTACTGGGCCCGCCCTCCCAGCGGCCCGAGCCGGAGGCGTTGAACCTGTACGGCGTGCCGACCGTCTCCCCCAGCAGGAACAGCCAGCTGTCCATCCGCACCGTGTTGGTGTCCTCGTCGATGACCTCGTAGTCGCCGATGCTGTACCAGATACAGGCCAGCCAGTGAGCCGCCAGGCCGAACACACACACCAGCAGGACCAGCACGGCGGCGCCGTACTCGATGTAGTGATCCAGCTTCCTGGCGACCCGACCCAACCGCAGGAGACGGACCACTTTGAGAGAGCTGAAGAGACTGCTGATCCCCTGGAGAGGAAGAGGAGGAGGAAGAATCTGTTTTCAGTTCAGACTGAGATCACAAAACGTTTCTGTGAACCTGAAGCCAAAATAAGAAAAAAAAAAAAAAAAAAGCCATTTGATTCAACATGGAAATATTTCACAACACGGAGAACCTGTTTTATACCAGCGAACCTTCAGAGCCCCGAATGAAAGCTGGAAATGGATGTCGAGGTTTGCGGCTCCTGGTTTGTTTGTCGATTGTCGATAAAACTGGGCAGAAGCTCAGCTAGCTTAAACCTGAACTCAGACTTTGGACCATCAAATCCATCTTCTCCGCCAAAGATGGATTCATCTGGTTTTGAAAATCCAAGATGGCCGACAGAGAATGGAACCACGTTGGACTGGTTAAAGTGTATGTTTGGAGTCTCTTTTCATTTTCTGTGTACGAGAGGGGAAACTTTTGTTTTGTGAAGGAATTTATTGATTGGAAACATCAGAGGACAGACAGCTTATCGTCCTCTCTCCTAAGAAACGTCTCACTCCGTGTGAAGTCCGGTTTGTTTCATTACTGGCTCCTAAACTCATCCTGACCGGACCAATCATCCTGATTGGTCGACTCTCTGGCATTTGGTCGATTCTGATGAACTTTTATGTTCCTCCAAATCCACCATGTTGTTGAAGCGACTCTGTCCTGACTGGGTCACACAGTAGCCCCGCCCCCTAACCCCTCCCCTCCTTCCTGGTCTGAAATCCACATCAGAGCTTTTAACATCAGGACGGATTGAGTTTGTATGAAAGATGCATAAACACATGAAACATGGATGAGACACGTATGACGGAGGCTTTCTCTCCATCCTCCGTCACCTCACTGGGGAATCTCCCAGAATGCACCTCTCCTCCATTAGGGAGGGTGAAAAGGTCAAACTCAGCCTCCGCAATTCACTCAACTTTGTTTTTCTGCTCTACGGAAGCCCAAAGAGGACACCTGCATAATCAGCTTTGTTTTCCAGATTAATGCAAAAATAAAGATTGTGTGAGGACTGAAATTAATCTGAAAGAATAAAGGTCGTATCAAAAACATCCAAACTCACACTGATTAGAAATGTTTGATTGTTTTGATGTTTTATTTTGTTTTGTTTTGTTTTTTTCTCTGCGTTGTTTTAATTGATGTGATTTCATTTGTTGTCTGGTTTTATTGTTTTTACTTGATTTGTTTCTCTAAAGTGTCTTTGAACATTTTTAAAAGTGCTCTATAAATAAAATGTATTATCATTATTCTCACACACACACACACGAGACTGAAAGAAACAATTTTATAAATTAAAGAACTTTGTTTTCTAAATAATAAGAAAAAAATTTTTATAGATCCATAACTGAGAAAAACAGAAAAACAACTTGATGAAGTTAAAAACTGAATTACAGAAAGTTTTCTTCGTTCCTTTTCTCTTCTTCAGATCTCAGTCCAGTCCAGCATCTGTTTGGTGAGCTGGACCAACAAGTCCAGATCCACGAAGGCTCCACCACACAACGTCCGGGACTTAAAGGATCTGCTGCTCAGGTCTTGGTCCAGATCCCAGAGCTCAGCTTCAGAGGTGTAGAGGAGTGCGGACCTCCAGGATCAGGACTTCAGAGGTGTAGAGGAGTGCGGACCTCCAGGATCAGGACTTCAGAGGTGTAGAGGAGTCCGGACCTCCAGGATCAGGACTTCAGAGGTGTAGAGGAGTGCGGACCTCCAGGATCAGGACTTCAGAGGTGTAGAGGAGTGCGGACCTCCAGGATCAGGACTTCAGAGGTGTAGAGGAGTGCGGACCTCCAGGATCAGGACTTCAGAGGTGTAGAGGAGTGCGGACCTCCAGGATCAGGACTTCAGAGGTGTAGAGGAGTCCGGACCTCCAGGATCAGGACTTCAGAGGTGTAGAGGAGTGCGGACCTCCAGGATCAGGTGGTCATAATATTGTGGCTGATTGGAGTGTTAATATAACTCACTCCCACTCAGGCTGTAAACAGAGAGTACCTTTAAGACCACAGGAGGGTTCAGGTCTCCAGGACTGAATCCTGGTCTGGATGAACTTCAGATGGTTTGATTTGTCCTGAAGATAAATTTTCCAAACTCACATCTGCATTTTATCTCGACGTGTGACTCACGGCGTCACGTCGGCCATCTTTAAACAGATCAGTGACAGACTCCGGCTCTGAGCTCGTCTTACAGCTTCTTAATATAAACTGGATTACTGCGTTCAAAAAGAACCCCCCCCCCCCTTTGACTGAAACACTCCGCTGACGTGAACCATCTGACTGATTTAAAAATGATATTCTGGCTGCTAAACTGGAGGTTTTGCTTTTTTCCCCACACATCAGCAGTTCTGCGCCGCTCAGTCATGACCTTTCTCTCCACCGCTGCAGGAAGTAATTACACACTGCGAGGTGATTGGATGAATGTAAAACAGTCCACTTCATCATCCTGATGAGACTCTCAGCGTCCACATCCTGCAGTCACGCTGCATCATCTTCAATTTCATGCCTCAGCTGGACGGACTGGGGGTCACAAATGTCTGCACGATCACACTGTGTGTTCACACAAACGCTCCCGTGTTGGAGAAATTAAGGCGACAGCGTCACTTCAACCATCAAAACGTTCTGGATTCTGAACAATAAGCACACGCCCACTCTCCTTCACTGAGCACGTAAACAGGAAGCAGATTGTCGGCTCTCAGCTGGTTCGTTACAGGAACAGTAAAGACAGTCAGAGCGTTAAAAAACAGAACGTGACTGAACACCAAGGTGAGGAACGCTTTAATTCAGCCGCCATAAAGAACCAATCAGGGAGCGGCCTAATGTCTCATTTTATGTGTCCTGACAACAACAGCGTTTTATAACGAAGCTGTCTGTTTCAGGACGCTGAAGACGTCGTGTGGACGAAGGAAGAAACGCAGCAATGAATGAAAAAAGAAACTCAACCAGGGCTCAGATGTTCATAAAATTTATCATATTTAAAGTTAAGTTTTATAAAATGAAATAAAAAGAATCAACGAATCGCATTCACAGCTGCACGTTTTTTCTGTTTCTGGTTTTAAAGACGCAGCGCTGCAGATAACTTGGACCAAAAACAAAGTGAGCCGCTTCAGCTGAAATATTGATTGAAGGAAACAATAAATGAGTTTCAGAAGCAGTCTGGCTGTCTGTTCCTGTTAAATACCGCCGTCAGTCCAATGAAAAGGTCAGTGGATGAATAAATGACCTGTAGAGAACTCTCACACGTTCCTCTCCAGCCTGTCCGTTCTAAATCACAGCTTTTCCTCCGACTCCACTGGAGCTGTTTGTATCACTGTGTGTAACGACCGTACAGTTGAACTACGACCAAATTATCCAGAAAAATGAAGAGATAATTAATAAAGTGCAAATTTTGTCCACGCACAGAAGATCAGATCGCTTCTAACTGGCTGTAAAACGACACTGAGATGGTTTTTGGTTCTTAAAATCACAAATACATTTAAATATGGATATCAAACCTTGAAAACAGAAGACTGGAGGAGATAAAATATGGACCTTTAACTGGAGACGGCAGACAAAGCAGTTTTTCGTTGCGTGAGGTTTGATGTTAAATCACGACCACGCGGTCTCAAAACAAAAAGACAAACATGAAACCTGATTTTCCTCAAAAATCCGTCCTTTCCTAAAACAGCTGGACACTGGTGACTGTTTTCAGCTGCGGATTCGTCGGTCTAATCTGTACTGGAGGCAGCAGGACGGTGTGCGTTCACGCAGGTGAGGGAACATGCGACCACTGACCTCGTCGACGTTCTCAAAGGCGTTGATGACATCATAAGGCAGGCAGGACAGCAGGTCGATGACGAACCAGGTCTTGACGTAGTTCATGCGGATGAGTTTGGGGTCGGAGATGACCTCGCCGGCCGGCCCCACGAAGGTGGTGTGGAAGTTGAGGACGATGTCGACGAGGAAGATGACGTCCACGATGCTGTCCACCACCAGCCAGGTGACGTTGTTCTGCTTGGTCTTGAAGGAGACGTTGTAGGGCACCATGATGGCGGTGTAGAAGGTGAGGATGAGGATGACCCAGTCCCACGTGGTCTTGAAGAGGCAGTAGTGCAGGATGATGTGCGGCGGCGTCTTCGGAGTTTCCTGCTTGTACTGAGGCAAGATGTCGGAGCCCAGCTGAAGAACCTGAGACACAATCAGCAGAAGGTCACTTTGACATACAAACTACTTCCTCTTCTTCTCTGGTTCACCCTTCCACATCCACACGCTCTTTAGCATGAGTGTGTTGGTTTTATGTCCTTTTGTGTGAAATGATTCTCTCATTTCTTTTCTCCTTTTGTTTCCTTGTTATCAGTTTGCCTCCGAACATCAGCAGGCCGCCGACGGCCTCATGTTGTGGACACGTCGGGCTGTAATTAGCTGTGACTAATCTTCCCACTAACTGCAGCGGGATAATTAGTGTCAGCACTAATGAATTAGTTCATCATTTGGGAGGTTCGCCGGGCTGACGACGTCTTTCAGCGTGATGTCAGGACTCTTTAGAAGTTTAAATGTTTTGTGTTCACTTTGTCAGCAGCTGTGAGTTCATTTTATCTGTTTCTAAAACAGAAAAAGTAAAGATGAACTCAGTTCGTGTCCAAACACCTGCAGAAATCAGCCTCAGCTAACGTTAGCGTGCTAACATGCTAAACCAAGATGGCATCCGCACGTTAGCGCCTTCGGTAAGTGGAGCTTAGTTCATTACACAGTGAAAATAAATGACACATTCTCCTTCGTGTATATAATATAATATTAACATTACGTGAAATGTCAGTGAAAAAATGAACCCGTCCAGAACTGAGGATGCTCCTGAAGCTAAAATGGTTCAGAGTCCCCTGAGGATGGACTGTGGAGCGGAGCTGGAGGGAGCTCAGGGGGACGTTCATTTTTAATGACGGCGTGCAGTAAACAACAGGAACTACTTCCATCCATCAGCCGCGTTACAGACAAGAAGAGGGCGGATGTCAGAGGCGCCGCTGGCTTCGGTCCACATCAATCTAAAGTTCCTCTCATCTCTGAAAAGACACTGAGCTTTTTGTACATTCGTATCGATCCTGCCGGTGTCTGCCTGTATCACAGTGTTGAGAAGTCATTTATAAAACATCGGGTTCAGCCCTGATCTCAGCTCCCGGCAGTCTGAGCCGATCATCTGTTCTAAGGTCCTCAACGAAAGGAAAGTTTGTCCAACAGCACTCATTCAGTCTTTTCTGTTTTTTCATCTCTTTGTGTTTTTCTTTTTTAAAAACTCTCCTCACATTCAGACTCATCTGATTCTGTCTGATCAGTTCAAACTCTGTTCTCTTTAATCAGGGAGAGAAGAACTAACTACAAACTCCTGATTTTCCTGATACAGGCATCAACATTTCAGCAGAAGGGACTTCAGAGTCCTTCAGGTGACCGTTACGGATGAAATGATTTTACCTCGGCCAGCCGTGAGTGTTTGTGGACGTTCTCTCCTTTATGAACGGCTGGAGCGAGCTGCTGAAGAACGCCTCGGCTGCTGGTCAACGCACGGGTCAGACGGGCGAATTTACCCCAACCTGCCAACGACACAGCGAGCGGCACAGGACTGAAACCTCCATTTAAGATAATCACATAATCATCTTTGTCACAACTAAAGATTTGATCCTTTTTTTTTGGTGTCAGCCTGTTTGCTTGTTGTTCAACACTGACTTTACATCTTCTGCTGTTTGTTATTATTAGAATTATCAGAAGAAACACCAATAAGACAGTTTATCATGTTTATCACTCACCTTTTGAAGAGTCATCCTCAATCGGCTGCTTGAAGGCGGTGATGTCGCTGAAGGTGCAGAGAAACAGGACGACTTTGTCCTGCTCGTTCCGGATCGGAGCGATCTTCACGAAAAACCAAACGGGCATCCCTGCAGCGCCAAGAGACAGGAAGTCAGTCTGACTTCAGCACACGCTCATAAGATCTACAACATCTGGAGGCCTGAGCTCGTTTCCACCCAGAAAAGGAAAGAGTGGAAATTAAACTGCTGATTCGGTTTTGTATCTGCAGCCAAATTTAACGGCTGAAGAGCTCGGCGTGTCCCAGTTTTTCACCTTAACTGGGTCTCCGGGTCTTGAGACCTCCGAGTTTTCTGTGATTTCGGGGATTCATGTCAGACCTGACGGATGTGACAGAAGCACTCACGGTTTTTCTTGTACATCAGAATCTCGAATGAGTTCATCTCGTAGTTCTCAAAGGTCTGTCGGACCTTCTCGCTCGTCTCGTTGTCGGTCAGCTCTCCGTACATGAAGCTGCCGGAGAGACACACAGTCTTAAACAGGACGACCACAGATCCGCAACACAACACAGTGTGTGTGTGTGTTGTTGTACCTGCAGGTGCTGCTCTTCTGCATGACCTCGGCTCGGTGGTAACCGGACAGTTTGCAGAAGCCGTCGTTGCTGTAGACGATGGGCCAGTCCACGATCTGAGCGTTCCCCAGCACGAAGTTGGTGTCTGAGCCGGAGACAAGGACGTTACAGTCAGACAACAACTGACGGTGATTTATCTACACAATCTTTGTTTTATGGAATAAACATAAAAATAAATGAATAGAATAGAGGAGCAGATCCTCTCTTCTGATTGGCTGACTGTTTTCTGAGTTCTTAAAATATGGACCTTTAACACAGTAAACTGGAGCTTCAATATAAAATATGACTTTTAAAAAAACGACTAAAATGACTGAACCATTGTTGCAGCTCAACAACTGCAGTGTGATAATCACACTGACAGACAAATGAAAAGTATTTTCATTTTGTGTAGCTGATAATGTGTGTACAGGGACTGATGGCCACATGAAGGTGACAGTGTTTAATATTTCAGACACACTCTGTGTTTGTTATTAATATTCAGCTTGGACACAACAGAGCAAACAGCTGATGGCCGATCACAGCAGCGACGCACAACAGTGACACAAACAGCAGTTCAGAGCAGCTTCGTCTGACTGTGTGTGTGTGCGTTGTAACTGCTTTAGAACACATCATAACACACAGCAGCAGAACTGAGGCTGTTTTTACTGAAGTACCAGAAACTGTTTTCGGCTCACAAACACAATAATTTGTGCGTCTGGACCGGAAATCTTTAAACTGTGAACATGTCTGCGGGCGCTTTAAACATTTATCCTTCAGACGTCATTATAGCTGCTCTGAATCTGTTTATCTGTTTATGAGTTTATTTGGTCCTCAGAACATCTCTGACTCCACGATCGCCCCTGTAGCTCCGCCATCAGGACAAGCCCTCCCGTTTCAGCCTGGGGGGCGATTTAAAGCTCGACTTCCTGCTTTGACACGATGAACTGGGCTGAACTGGAGTCAGCAGCAGAGCGTCACGTTAATTAATTGTTCAACCGCAGTTTATCGTTACAGCTAATTACAGCCACTTCTCCAACGTCCTTCGGCCGCCGAAGGAAATATGATTGTGTGGTTCTATTAACTACACAACTCCGAGCGTGTCATTGTGCGTGTGTGTGTGTGTACACTGTATGTACAGCTGTCATGTGAAAACCTCATGTGTTTACTTTTAGTTAACAGCATTCAGATGAAGTGGAGGCAGAGCCACAACAAAAAGAGGCAACATTTGAAATATCTCATTAATTCATTTGAAGACTTCTGAGACTGTTTTTGTTGTTGTTGTTGTTTTTGTGGTTAAACTGAATTTAAAACTAACAGATGATTAACTGTAGTTCATCTGCTCCATCAGCATCTGAGGAGTTAATTCAACTTTATGGTCACTTTAAGGCTGCAGTCTGTCACATCATCATCATTATAATGTGCAACAGCAGCTTAACATTTCAAAACTCTCCTAACACTGATGTTTGAGTTCATCACATTAAAACTACGCCATCATTTAAAATCTAAAAACTTGTTCGCAACCCAGAAAAGTGTGAAAAAAATAAGAGCCCAGAAAAAAAAACGAAAAAAAAAACAAAACAAGGCAGTAAAATGACCAATTAGCTTAACGAACTCCTCAAAGACGAGAAGAAATGGAGAGGAGAGAAGACACACAACAGCCAGAATCACACACAGAGACTCTACTGTGTGTGTCTGTGTGACACAGGTTGTGGGTGGGTGAGGAGGGGACACATGAACACAACAGTATGTGGAAATGCTGGTCTGTACCTGTCTGTCTATGTGATAATGTCCAAACTGAAAAGGTGAAAGGAAAAGTGGTTAAATTAGCAGAAACAGTCAGAACAGAGCTGAAGCGAAACTCATGAACATGTTCAGTCGATGAGCTCAGGAGGAGACACCCCCCCCCCCCCCCCCCCCCCATCCATCCATCGCCCCCCCCCCGGAGGTTCTGCCAACCACCTTCTCATTGTTTTTGTCCCTAAAGAGCAATGAAACTAATATTACTGTGAATTTACGGCCAATTTTAAGGCTTCTGTCGCCCAGCGAGGAACAGCAGACTCTGCTCTCCTGCACTGTCCTGAAGTCTGACAGCCTGGACACATAAATCTCCGAAGACCTCCACGGGATGATTTCACTGCGCGTACGTAAAATAAAAACACACACGTATGTGTATTTTTAACAAAAGCTGATTTTATTTTGGACCTTTCTGCAGCCTGGATCACTTCCAACCGCCCACACCTCCTGGGGCTTAAACACAGCACAGCTAGGCTAACAACACTAGCCCTGCTAACTAGCCGCTAGTAAACGTAAACCACAATCTCCAGCTGACATCAACCGCCAACCCATCGAGCTGCAAGCCGCCATTTTGAAACCTCCAGTTTGTAGTCTGACCGGCGGCCATCTTGGTTTATTAAAACCAGATTAGGAGGAGAAGGTGGATCCGTGCTGCTCTGTCTTCTATCCTGATTGGATGGTACAGCCACAGTATCCCCCCCAACTCCAAACTAAAAACTGAGACCAGAATCTTCCACAGAGCTTTAATGCTTCAATTAACAGGAACACAATCTGAATCCAACAAGAAGGAAGAAGAAGAAAAAAGGTCAACGTTTGTTATTCAGCTTTAAAATATGATAATAAACCCAAATCAACCTGTTTTTATTTTAATGAACCGAATTCAGGAGCTCCAGCTTTATATCGTTCTTTTGTGAAGTTCGATTTAAACTTTGGAAAGGTCACATCCTTCCTTTACTGGGGAAACAAAAGGCTGCAGCCTCTTATCATCCTCACTGTCAACACACCTGACGGCGTCGTTCTTTAACGATCGATTGGTCCAACTGAAGTCACTGAAGCCCAAACTTACATTTTCAGATCGATTTCAGCTTGTTTTGTTAGTTCTTCAGAAATATTTACACCTGAGAAGCTTTGCATTGTTAAATATTTAACCCCGTGAAGCCTGACACAGGAAACATAATCATTCTTTAAAATTAAAATGTTCATTGGCGCTTTTGACCGAACCCGAAAAGAAAACTGAAATGATTTACTTATTATTGTTATTAAAAGAAATAAAACATCAGAGGGCAGAAAACTCGTTACAGATTCTGTATTAAAAAAAATGTTTTTTTCAGTGAAATATTGATTCCTGACAAGAAAAAGAAACGGAAATATTACAAATTTTAAGTTAAAGGGTTCAGATTTTAATTTGAGGATCATTGGAGGCTTTAAAATAACTAATTATTAGACCTGTAGGAGGTCACGGGGCCCTGTGGGGGTCTTTGGCCCCGGGGCCCCGGACCGGCTCAACGCGCCCCTGCTTCAGGCTCCTCTAAATGTGTCCTGGACCCGGTGGAGTCCGGATCAGGAGGCTCCGGTCCGGTTCCTCTGGACCGTCCGGGCCGGTTACCGAGCAGATTTAAAGGTGCACAAACCGGACTGATCCGGATCCTACCGTTGGACCGGCGGACGATGTTCTCCAGGAACGTGTTCTGGGGGGCCACGAGACCCCGCCGTCCTCCCGCCATCCTGCCGTCCTCCCGCAGCGCGAGGACACAGCCGCTTCCGGACGCTCACATACCTGATGCTGCACGAGCCCCGCGCGCCGTGTGTGGAGTCGGAGCGCGTGCGCTCTCTCTCTCTCTCTCTCTCTCTCTCTCTCTCTCTCTCTCGCTCTGCAGCCAATGAGGAGCCTGCTGAGAGAGAGAGAGAGAGAGAGAGAGAGAGTAGGTATCATTACGTCACCGTATTTAAAGGCTCAGTTCATCCCAAATGTATTTAAAAAAAAAAAAACTGAAACAAACATATGGCAGTTTACCTGTGGTTTGGGGGCGGGGCTCCGGTCTGTGACGTCATTTGGCTCCTGGGTGCAAACGAACTTTTCAAACCTGCTTAAGTTAATTACAATAAGAATGCATTTATTTATCAATCAGTTAATTTGTTCTCGGACTCGAAGTGTCTGGATTTGTTCCCTCCGTGTTAAGCAGAGAAATCAGCTTCTGCTGAGTTGTGCAGAAATAAATTTGATCACAGTCTGAAACTGAATCTGGTTCACGGCCAAAACAGGTGAAGTCCAGAAATATGGACGTAATTTATTTAAATATGAACAAAAAGGGCGGGTCATATACATATATAGATAGATTCATTACAGTAAATGTATCTATACAGCTAAAAAATTTACAATATTTAAAGTAAAATATTCAGCAGAGTTTACATTTTACAGGCAGCTGTTGTTTATTTCCTTAAAATGAGTTTGTGGTGGTTTTGTTTATTTCAAAATCTGATCTCAGGGAGGAGAAGTTGGTCTGAGTTTACTGTGTTGACAATCAGATATTTAGAGCTGATTTTTCATCATTAATGAGCAGAACTCCTGATCAGATAAAGATAGAAACTTCAGATCAGCTCTAGAACAACACAAACACATGAGAGGAACTTTTCTTTGGAAAAGAAGGAAACATTCAGAGTCTGAACTGATCAGACTGAATCAGATGAGGAGAGTTTTTAAAAATGAAAAACAAATCAAATCCTAACGTGGATCTAAACGGATCAGCTGAATATCAAAAGTCACTTCAGAGAAAAAGGCCTGAAAGGGGATTCATTTATCCGTGACCCCCCTCTGATCCCGGACCAGGTTGATCCCGGTCTCCGGACTCTGACGGTGGTGTGGTGTCTCCCTCTGCTGGTGGGAACGACTCAGCGCAGAAAGGCTGACAGATAAAGAGCAGAAATAAACACCAACAATCTGATTTATCCTCCACAGTGAATCATCCGGACTGACAGCGTCATAAAGATTTAATATTTAATCAGACGTGTGTTCATCTTCAATCAGGACGTTATTATTTCCGGGTTTTTCGGAGCAGTCTAAACTTGATTTCAGCTCTCTTAAATTTTATTTTTATTTTTATTTATTTTTTGTTTTGGTTCATTAGTTTGTGCCGGCGGAAGGATCTCGGTCTCAGGCTCCGCAGCAGCAGCAGCAGCAGCCGCCGCGCGCTCGCTCGCTCGGCGGTGCGTAAAAAGCCTTCCGCCGCGGTGGTTAGTTCCGGACCGGTCGGGGCTGTAAAGCGGTAAAAACGTCCCCGACGGGAAACGCGTCAGCTTTAGAAAGTGACCTCGGGTCGGTGGAGCCTCGTTCGCCGCCGGTCGGCTCTTTTTACGGCCCCAGCTGACCGCGCACGAGGCGTCGGGAGCGCGGACAGGAGCGGCGCAGCGACACGCACGGAGCTGCGGCGGCGGAGCGGAACAGCAGCGGCAGAAAAAAAAAAAAAAAAAAAACAGAAAAAACAAAAAACCGCCTCCATCTCTGCTGACATTTTATTCTCCGACACCGAGCTCCGAAAACGGACCCATCCGGCCGCAGCCATGCCGGGCATGATGGACAAAGGTGCGGAGTATCTGGGCAAAGGCCGCTCCAACGGAACCAAGAGTCCGTCCAGCGCGTCCAACGGACATTTCTCCGACGAGAGCGGCAGCGACGACGAGCACGGTGAGTATAGCCTCGAACAGCGCCGACCGCCGCCTCTGTCACCTTTCTGACTCCCGATGTCCTGCTGCTGTCTCCAGATGTGGGGATGCGGGTCGGAGCGGACTACCAGGCCAACATCCCCGAGTTCGAGCCCGGTGAGCTTGGATTTTTATTTTTATTTTCTGGTTTTGCCCCCCCCCCGGGTTGGACCTGAGTGACGGGACGGTGGTAGCCTCGATGCACCGACACTAACAGACCCGTGTCGGTGGATTAAAACTGGGAGAGCTCCGGTCTAAGATCCAGACTAGGTCTAAGGTTCGGGTCCGGTCTGTGGATCGGGTCTGACTGAGCTTTAAACTGGATCGAGGCTACTTCAACTTCTCGCTGACTGACAACCTGTGACATGAACCGTCTGATGAGAAGTCCCGTTTTATTTTTCCTCCACGCGCAGAAAATGTAACATTTAATTCCCTTTAATAACAATAACAACATCACTAACAATAATAACGACGACTAAAGGTAACAACTCTCATTTCTCCTGCATTTTGTTGATCTGCACCGACTGATTATTTTGTCAGAACTTTGAGATCGACGTGTTTCACTTTATTTAGTGTTCGAAATGTAGTTTCATGCTTAAAGAGAATTTATCTCCAGCCGATATGATTAAAACTTTGATATTTAAGCTTTGGTTAAATTTTTATCGTCAGTAAAGGATCCATGAGATACTTTTTCTTCTTTAGATTTTAATTGAATTGTTTGTTATCCTCCTGGTGGACAAACTGTGTAACGTCCCACCTGACGACAGGAACAAGCTGACACGTTCAGTCTTTACACCCACCGATCAAACATCAGCAGAAGCTTCTGGGTTCAACATGCTAAAATAAAATCATTTAAAAGTCGTTCCTGTAGCGGGCTGTGCTGTGAAGTTTCTGATTCCACAGATGAAACAGGAAGAAAGAATCAAAACTCTAACAAACACAACTAAAAAAATATAAGAATCAGCACTGGAATGATTTGAAATCTGAAAGCTGAAGTTTCTCTGAGCTGCAGATCAGGAACAGCCAGCCTACGTTTCCCACAATGCATCTGAACTCAGTTACCTGAAGCTGTAGAAATGACGCTGTGCTGTCCGTCCCGGTTCAGGATCCACCAAGTACTCCGACAAAGACAGCGGAGGGATGCTGGTCTGGTCTCCGTATCACACCATCTTGGACTCCAAACGTAAGTGACCTCGTTCTCTGTGTGTGAGGGGCGCCTGTCCTCCTTCAGGTCCTCAGATCAGACTGAACTGACCGCTGTGTGTTTCTCTCCACAGTGGACGAATACATCGCCATCGCCAAAGAGAAACACGGCTACAACGTAGAACAGGTGGGTGATCAGAGACCAGGTGAACAGAGAGACCAGGTGATCAGAGACCAGGTGATCAGAGACCAGGTGATCAGAGAGACCAGCTGATCAGAGACCAAGTGAACAGAGAGACCAGCTGATCAGAGAGACCAGGTGATCAGAGAGACCAGGTGATCAGGGAGACCAGGTGATCAGGGAGACCAGGTGATCAGGGAGACCAGGTGAACAGAGAGACCAGGTGATCAGATCCCAGGTGATCAGGGAGACCAGGTGATCAGGGAGACCAGGTCAGGTGAAAAGAGAGACCAGGTGATCAGAGACCAGGTGAACAGAGAGAGCAGCTGATCAGAGACCAGGTGATCAGGGAGACCAGGTCAGGTGATCAGAGAGACCAGGTGATCAGAGACCAGCTGATCAGAGAGACCAGGTGATCAGAGAGACCAGGTGATCAGAGAGACCAGGTGATCACCTGTTCAGGTGTAACAGTCAGATCTTGTCCAGGAGATAACTTCCTGTCGTAACAACCAACTGCAGTCTGTTTTTAGACTTAATGTGGACATAGTGTGTGTCTGTGTGTGTCTGTGTGTGTCTGTGTGTGTTGTCAGGCTTTGGGGATGCTCTTCTGGCACAAACACAACATAGAGAAGTCTCTGGCCGACCTGCCGAACTTCACTCCGTTTCCAGACGAGTGGACGGTGGAGGACAAAGTTCTGTTTGAACAGGCCTTTAGTTTCCACGGCAAGAGCTTCCACCGCATCCAGCAGATGGTACGCACCGACACAACAACAACAACAATTGTGTTACTTACTGTGCATGAGAGTTTCTATTTATCAAAGTTTGTACTTCTGATAACTTAACTGTTAAAGTCCAAGGAGACAGTTTACTGCTACACAGATAATTTTACTGTGACAGTCACTACAGGAAGTACTTTTATTGTGACACAGCAGTAAATGTTCCTGTTGTGTTATCGTTCAGTTACCAGACAAATCCATCTCCAGTCTGGTGAAGTACTACTACTCCTGGAAGAAGACCCGGTCCAGGACCAGCCTGATGGACCGGCAGGCTCGAAAGCTGGCCAACCGGAGCAACCAGGACGACAGGTGGACCGGGCGTCTTCGCCATTTCCTGTTTGTTGTTTTTGTGTCACGGCATGCGACGGCTGACTTTTGGCCTTTCTGTGTTTCCATAGTGACGAGGAGATGGAGGAAGCCAATCCGATCGAAGCCAACGACAGCGACTACGACCCCAACAAGGAGGCGAAGAAAGAGGTTAGTGGACACGCCCCCGTCGCTGCTGCCATGGTAACAACACAGCTGAGAGCCTGATTTCAGGTCAAGGTCTGATGATTTATGAAAAATGAATATTGATGTTATTATTTATACGATATGCTATAAGTTAAAATGTAGGCTGCTCATTTAGTATAAATGAGTTAAATTCGATCTTCTTTCAGGTCAACGTTTTAAACAGAGAAGTAAATAATGGAGGGAAGTTTAGAAGTAAAATGAGTAAGAAAAGAAAAAGCTCTTGAGCGTTACAGTCATCATCTGATATCAGATTATTTACCTTTTCATGGTATTAACTGATGAATTTAGAGTATTTAGTCCCGTTCAGGTCGATCTTCACTCAGCTCGCCCGTCTCCGTCCTCTCTCACCAGCAGAACCAGGTGGAGCCGGCACCGCCGGGATCAAAGGTGGCGTTGGGCCGACGGGAGCACCAGACGCTGCAGCACCGACACCACCAGCGCTCCCGCTGCCGCCCCCCCAAAGGCATGTACCTGACACAGGAAGACGTGGTGGCCGTGTCCTGCAGCACGTCCGCCGCCAACACCCTCCTCCGTCAGCTGGACATGGAGCTGGTGTCCCTCAAGAGACAGGTCGGTGGCGCTACAGCCCCCCAACACGCTGAGAGCAGAAGGAAGTAAAAGTATATTAAATGTCACCCCCCAGTTCAGCTCTTCGTTTCTCTTCCTTATAAAAACATCAACTCACATTTTGATCCAGAAAGTCCCTGCACAACTCTTCCGAATATTCAGAGTCCGGGCTGAGGGGCCTTTGAACATCCGTTCACCGCTGAGATGTCTCTTTGGTTTCCCTTTTTCTGTTAAAGTGTCAGCTCTTTGTGCTCTTCAGGTCCAGAACGCCAAACAGATGAACAGCGGACTGAAACACATGCTGGAGTCTGGGATCGAGGAGTTCAGGCTGTCTGAGGTACCGGCGCTCCCGACACCAAACCACAAACTGAGCCAACGTCTCAGTTGGACAGTCGTCTTCTTCATCTGACACAAACCGTCTGACTCTGACGTTTGATCCCTACAGTGTAACCAGAAGGTGAACGCCCGCTGGACCACAGACGAGCAGCTGCTGGCTGTTCAAGGTGAGTCTGAAATCCATCAAAACAAATACAGCCTTCAGCCATCAGCTGTTACTCCTCCTGATGGTTCTTCCTGTTTCCTCCTTAAACTGCAGAATCAGCTGATCTGTCCAGTCTGAAACTGATCAGATCTGGATCAGTCTGACTCTGACTGGAATATTTGGATTTTTAAAAATAAAAACACCGAATGTTTTTGATCAGTTTCTGTTACTGTCGGTGGTGAACTTCCTCCAGGCGTCAGGAAGTACGGTAAAGACTTTCAGGCCATCGCAGACGTCATCGGGAACAAGACGGTCGGCCAGGTGAAGAACTTCTTCGTGAATTACCGGCGGCGGTTCAACCTGGAGGAGGTGCTGCAGGAGTGGGAGGCGGAGCAGGGGACGCGAGCTCCCAACGGAGACAGCGTCACCTCAGGAGAGGAGGGGAAGAACAGCTCCACCACTCCATCAGGGAAGAGCACCGACGAAGAAGACGAAGAGGTGAGAGCTTTTCGCGCCTTGTCTCTGTCTCTCTTTTAATATTTATAGAGATTTGCGATGAGATAACTTTGGCCCCACCCCCTCCTCTCTGCAGGGTCAGGTGACCTCGTCAGGCGCATCTCCCGCCGCCTCCTCCTCCTCCTCAGCTCAGACACCAGTGACGTCCAGCGCTTCCTCCTCATCCTCCCTCCACCAGCCCCCTCCCCTCCTGCGTCCTTCTCTTCCGGCCACGCCCTCCCTGCACCGCCAGCCCCCGCCCCTCCAACAGCAGGCTCGTTTCCTGCAGCCCCGCCCCACCCTGCAGCAGCCCCCGCCCCTCATCCGCCCATCCAACCCTCTGCCCCCCCGCCTCAACCCACGCCCTCCCGCTCCCATGACCCTTGGCGGCAACCTGGGAGGGTCGGGTTCAAGCCCCGCCCAGCAGCCCTCAGGCCTGGCCATTCACCAATCAGACACGGCCTCATCCTCCTCCCTGCACTAATGAAACGTCAGACTGACTTTCTGTTGAAGACACAGCAGAAAGAAAATACTGCCCTGAATCTGAAGCTGCTGCGTTCAGGTCCTGTGGCAAAGTCAACCGTTTCCTCTCTGACCTCATATTAACGTTAAGACGAAACAAAATCAAGAATCCTGATCTAGTTTTTAATATCTGGTGAATAATGTGTTAGAAGTTGAAGTTTGTGTTTCGCACAGGACTTAAATGCAGTGTACCTGCCGGCTGACAACTCATCAGCTAATCCTCAACAAACATTGGGCGTCCCACAGGGTTTGATCCTGGTTCCCTTTAGTTTCCTCAGTACGTCGTCTCCGCCACCTTTTTGTCTCCATCACCACAAACATCGTTTCCTGACAAACCGATTTCAAAGCCACAGATTCATAAAAACGTCATGAACTTCCTTTTAGACACAAGAAGATGAAGAGTGTGCAACCATGCTAGCAGCCCTTTAGGGGGAGGAGCTAAATGCTAATGTAAGCATGCTAACGTAAACTGTAGCTGTGTCTAAATTCAGGGCTGAAGGACCTGCTTTATAAAGGCCGGGTCATTTCTTCACCTTGCGTCACTCCTGTTGCCTAGCAACACTGACATCATGTAATGCCTTTTCTTTTTTCATAAAGCCACGAGCTTTGAAAGTTTGAGCAGCCGTACCGTCAGCTGAAACCCAACGCTGACATTAGAAAGTGAAATCCTCCGACTCCCCGTTAGTCGTTTATACTGCCGTTTTACTTTCATTGCTGTCAAGCAATGAATTCTGGGATATCTAAGGCCATTAAAAATCTAAATTTTAAAGTCTGCTCACGCATTCCCTCTTCAAAAGTCGCCTCTGGAGGATTGGACCCCGAATTAGGACACAGCTAATGACAAAGCTAAGATTCTGATGTTAGCAGCATGATTTTAGCATGTTAGCTTTGCTAATAATAGAACTTGATTGGAACGTCCTCCTATTTTAGCCTCTCGGGGGGGTTAAAAAAAGAGTTTCAGGGGACGTAAATTTTCTCTCCCTTCAGTTTCAGATGGTGGACGTGTTCGTCCTTTTCTTTTAAACACCTCATCGGTGTGTAGTTTCCTTGATTTAAAAACAAGTCGCAGTCGTTTCCTGGAACAATAATTCGTGCTGGCGGGGGACTATTTTCTGCGGTGGATGAACAAAAACCGTGTGTTTGTGGTTGGACGGTATATTGGTTGAGGTTGGCCGTAGTTGTGCTGAGAGCCGGAGATGAACCGTAATGACCCCGAAGGCCTCAGCGTTCAGCCGGACGACATCAGCGTGTACAGTTTGGTATTTATTTGAATAAGTCGTGACGCGCCGCCCGTCCGACCAATCAGCTGTCGACAGCTTCCATTTAAGAACACTAAAGCTTCACCAAACGTCTGGAAACATCTGGGTTCTGTCGTCGGGCTTCACGTTCTCACAGCAGCTGTTTCTTTTTTTTTTTTCTCCACACGTTTGAGATCGGCGGCCTCCTCAGACTCAGTCAGTCCACCTTCTTCTTCTCCTTCTTATTTATTCGTCTCATTTCTGGTGCTACCAGTTTGGACTCTGTGTGAAAAAGTCATTGTGAAAGTGCTCTTACGTAAAACAGCGTCATCATGGACTCCCTGTTTCAGTAGAACTTGTATAATGTTGATGTGAAGCTGCTGAGGTGTTTCTCATTCTCATTAAAAACTACATTTGTACCATCTGAGTGTTTTCACTTCGACATTTTATTAAAAAAAACGTATAAAATAAAATAAAAACCCAAAGACAATTAGGGACATCAGTACATTAACTTGTACCTTTCGACCACACGGACCTTTAAATAAAAGAATAAAAGATCTGCATGTTTTTAAAAAACTGGTTCTGTCAGTTTTGTGTGTTTTAAAGGTTGTCTGGTTTGTCTGGTTTGTGTTGAAGTGCAGCAGCAGCAGCGGGTTCACACTGACTCACTTCCTGTAGTTTCAGTTTCCTCTTCTTCTTCTGCTGCTGCTGTTAGGTCGATTATTGGGGATCGATACCGATCAGTCTGATCGGTCTGATCGGTCTGGGGGACCCGGCGGTCCGTGGAGCTGCTCTCCGGGTCCGGGAGGGTCTCACTGACAGGTCCGGACCTGGACTCTGGACTATGGAGGAACCGAAAGTGAAGGTGGACTCAGCAGGAAACCGGTGAGCTCGAAGCGGATCAGGATAAATGTTAGTCCTAATCCGGACCCGGATTCAGGTTCAGGTTCAGGCTCAGATGCGGGTTCGGGTTCAGGTTCAGGTGCAGGTCCAGGCTCGGTCAGACCGGGTCGGGGATTCCCCTGCAGCCGCAGCTGGTTAAAACAGCAGGAACCGGATCTGTGATCCAGACCCGTTTATTCATGACGTCACACCGGTAATCCGCTCACCGTTATTAAAGTCTCACCGTGTGCGCGAGCACGTGTTCGTGTATCAGCACGTGTGCCTCTGACAGGAGAGCTTCATCCGGTTTCTGACGACACACACACACACACACGGTGCGCCTCTTCCTCTTTCAGCCTCACACACGTGGCGATGACGTAGGACGTATGACCCTAACCCTACACAGGTAAAGGTGAAGGGTCACGGACAGCCCGTCAGAAGAACAGGAAGTGCTCGGCTGTCAGAGGTGATTTAATATGAACTCTCTGAACTCAGAGAAGCAGGAACTAACTCAACGTCTTAGTTTAAAACACAGCAGCAGAAACCGTCCAATCAGAGGAGCTCATTACAGAAAGAACTCTCTGACTCCTCCCTCCGGTCTCTGCAGCATCATGGCCTCGGCCGAGTCCACTTTACGGTCCGAGGAGTCCAGGCTGGCCTCCGAGGAGTCCAGGATCAGGTCCTCCGGCCCCGTCAGCTCCTGGGAGACGGACCTGACGTCCGTCCAACACTCCCTGAAGTTTGTGTCGAAGCTGAAGGACGAGTTCGTTTGTCCGATCTGCAGAGGAGTCGTCCTGAACCCTCAGCAGAACTCCTGTGGACACATCTACTGCTTCCACTGCCTGCAGGGCCTGCTGTAAGTCCACCTTAACACTGACTGACAGGTCCGCCTTAACAGTGACAGGTCCACCTTAACACTGACTGACAGGTCCACTTTAACAGTGACAGGTCCGCCTTAACACTGACTGACAGGTCCGCCTTAACACTGACTGACAGGTCCACCTTAACATTGACTGACAGGTCCACCTTAACACTGACTGACAGGTCCGCCTTAACACTGACTGACAGGTCCACTTTAACAGTGACAGGTCCACCTTAACACTGACTGACAGGTCCACTTTAACAGTGACTGACAGGTCCACCTTAACACTGACTGACAGGTCCGCCTTAACACTGACTGACAGGTCCACCTTAACACTGACTGACAGGTCCGCCTTAACACTGACTGACAGGTCCACTTTAACAGTGACAGGTCCACCTTAACACTGACTGACAGGTCCGCCTTAACACTGACTGACAGGTCCGCCTTAACACTGACTGACAGGTCCGCCTTAACAGTGACAGGTCCGCCTTAACAGTGACAGGTCCACCTTAACACTGACTGACAGGTCCGCCTTAACACTGACTGACAGGTCCACTTTAACAGTGACAGGTCCACCTTAACACTGACTGACAGGTCCACTTTAACAGTGACAGGTCCGCCTTAACACTGACTGACAGGTCCACTTTAACTGTGACAGGTCCACCTTAACACTGACTGACAGGTCCACCTTAACACATTGTGTGGTTTGTGTGTCTGTGTGTAGCTGGTGTTCTGAGGACTTGTGTTGTTTCTGACTTTGTGTTTCAGAGAAACTTCGTCACCGTCCAGTTCAGTCTGTCCGATGGACGGAGCTGTGATCACACCAGCTGAGGTCAGACACACACAGAGAGACACAAAGACACACACAGAGAGAGACAGAGAGACACACACAGAGAGAGAGACAGAGAGACACAAAGACACACACAGAGAGACACAAAGACACACACAGAGAGAGAGACAGAGAGACACAAAGACACACACAGAGAGACACAAAGACACACACAGAGTGAGAGACAGAGAGACACAAAGACACACACAGAGAGAGACACAAAGACACACACAGAGAGAGACAGAGAGACACACAGAGAGAGAGACAGAGAGACACACAGAGAGAGACACAAAGACACACACAGAGAGAGAGACAGAGAGACACAAAGACACACACAGAGAGACACAAAGATACACACAGAGAGACACAAAGACACACACAGAGAGAGAGACAGAGAGACACAAAGACACACACAGAGAGACACACACAGACACACACAGACACACACAGACACACACACAGAGACACACACTGATCCAGACACACACACACACACACACACACACACACACAGACACACACACACACAGACACACACACACAGAGACACACACTGATCCAGACACACACACACACACACACAGACACACACACACACACACTGATCCAGACTTTGCTCCTTCCAGGTTTTTCAGGATAATTGCTGCAAACGAGAAATCTCCAGTCTGGAAGTTTTCTGCACCAACTCCCCAGAATGCACCTGTGTGACCACCTTACACCGCCTGCAGGTGGAGCCGACGCACCGCTCAGTTCACACAGAAATGTTGTTGGTCTGTTTGTGTGCGTCCGTTGTTCCACAGATATTGAAGTTTCTGTTGTTGACGTAGAGTCCCAAAACTACGGCTGCGGTTTGACTCCAGCAGTTAGTCAGATCCCTGCAGAGCAGCAGAGCTGAACTCCTGTTTGTGGTGTTGTTGTGTTCCAGTGTGTGTGTGTGTGTGTGTGTGCGCTGACACACAGTGTGTGTCTACGTTGTGTTCAGGACCACCTGAGGTCGTGTCAGTACGAGCAGCTGCTCTGCTGCAATCCGGGCTGCGACGTGCTGCTGCAGAGGAGACACCTGCCCCGACACCTGGAGGGGGAGTGTCCTCACCGCACAGAGCCCTGCCCCCACTGCCGCCGCCCCCACCGCCGCAGCCTGCTGCAGGTAAGGTCGGGCCAGGCCCCGCCCCCTTCAGTCGCAGCTTCGACTCACTCAGCTGAATACGGAGTCCTGTTTGTGTTTGTGTTTGTGCGCAGGATCACGTGCACAACTCCTGTCCAGATGTGGAGGTGGACTGTCCCCACAGCTGCTTCCAGAAGGTTCCCCGACACAAGGTGAGCACAACTACTGCTACACAACAACAGAGCTACACAATGAAAGAGCAACACAACAACATGGCTGCTGCCAGTTACAAGCTAACAAATAATATAAACTGATGAGAGATGCTAACTATGCTAACTACGCTAACCATCTCCACCTGTCGACCTGCAGCAGGCCGGTGGTGGGCGGGGCTTCAGTTTGTGTTTCTTTTTCAGCTGCCGGAGCACGAAGAGTCGTGTCCTGAAGTTCTGGTCGACTGTTCCTTTAAGAAGTCCGGCTGCCGTGTGCAGGTGTGTGTGTGTGTGTTTGTCTGATGAACCCCACACCTGAGCTGACGCTTTAACCTTTGACCTTTGTTTCTGGGATCGCTGTTTGATGACAAACGTTGTGTCCTGAAGGATAAAAGAGGGAAAGTGAAGCTGCACGAAGACGCCGCCGTCAGTCGCCACATGCTGCTGGTGCAGAGGAGCAACACGCAGCTGGAGCAGCAGGTGCCACAAGCACGACGCTCTCAGGGAACGCTATTGGCTCTTAATGTTTGACACTGAGTCTACGTTGTCCCCGTCCAGGTGGGGGTTCTCCAGGAGGAGGCTGCGCTGAGGCGGCAGGAAGTCCAGACAGACAGTTCGCTGCTCTCCGGTCTTCAGGAGGAAATCAGGCCGCTGCTGCAGCAGAGCGGGCACCACGAACACGTCATCTCCACAGCTCAGGTGATCATTCAGTTTGATCCTCAGTAAGACCAATAAGGTCCTGAACCAGGAGGACCTTACCTCCGGTTGATTGGTTGATTGGTTGATTAGTTGGTTGGTTGTTTGTTTGGTTGTCTGGTTGGTTGTTTGTTTGGTTGTCTGGTTGGTTGGTTGGTTGGTTGTCTGGTTAGGTGTTTGTTTGGTTGGTTGGTTGGTTGTCTGGTTAGGTGTTTGTTTGGTTGTCTGGTTGGTTGTTTGTTTGGTTGTCTGTTTGGTTGGTTGGTTGGTTGTCTGGTTAGGTGTTTGTTTGGTTGGTTGGTTGGTTGTCTGGTTGGTTGTTTGTTTGGTTGTCTGGTTGGTTGGTTGTCTGGTTGGTTGGTTGGTTGTCTGGTTAGGTGTTTGTTTGGTTGTTTGGTTGGTTGGTTGGTTGTCTGGTTAGGTGTTTGTTTGGTTGTTTGGTTGGTTGGTTGGTTGTCGGGTTGGTTGGTTGGTTGTCTGGTTGGCTGTTTGTTTAGTTGTCTGGTTGGTTGGTTGGTTGTCTGGTTGGTTGTTTGTTTGGTTGTTTGGTTGGTTGGTTGGTTGTCGGGTTGGTTGGTTGGTTGTCTGGTTGGCTGTTTGTTTAGTTGTCTGGTTGGTTGGTTGGTTGTCTGGTTGGTTGGTTGGTTTACTCTTTACTTTTGATAAGGTAAAACTTTAGGGGCATTTCCTCAAAACACAACATTTCTATAATCTTAGACGTTCAAAATTTGAAAAAATTAGAAAACTTTTTCTAATTAACGCACAAACATCGATCACGTCACGACAGACGTGTTTTCCTTCATGAAGTCCGCTGTCAGGACTGACCAAGTGTGTTTCTGTGTGATCAGAGGACACTGAGCCAGCAGGAGGACGTCCTGTCCGCCGTCCAGCTGCAGGTCCAGCAGGCGTCTCGGGGACTTCCCTGTCTGGAGGAGCTGGAGCAGCTCAGAAAGTCTCTGGATGCTTTGATGCAGGAGGTGTCGGCGGCCGAAGCCCTGAGAAAACACCTGGGTAACATCACCTGGAAATCGACCTGCTGAGACACTGAAACCTTCATCTGTCCGATCTGTCTGACCACAGAAACATACGAAACATAAAAATTCACAGAAAAGGAAAGTGGTGCAACGTCTCAGTAAGTGCTGTCGGTTTTTTACCTTTTCCAGGAACTTTGGAGAACAACCTGAAGCACCACTCGGGCGTCCTGGACCTCCACGCCTCTCAGCTCAGGCACAACAAGCAACGGCTGCAGGAGCTCGAGGCCACGTCCTATGACGGGAGACTGATCTGGAAGATCAATGACTTCAGAAAAAGGAAGGAAGCCGAGGTCAAAGGTCAGCCACCGTGCCTTAGCAGCACGCCCTTCCACACCGGACGCTGCGGCTACAAAATGGCCATCAAAGCCTACCTGAACGGGGACGGAGACGGCAGGGGGACTCACCTGTCCCTTTACGTGGTCCTGATGCCGGGAGACTTTGACGCTCTGCTGCCGTGGCCCTTCCGTCAGACCGTGTCCCTGTCCATCCTGGACCAGGGCGGCGCCGGAAACCATCGGAGTCTCAGCTTCAGACCCGACCCGACTTCCAAGAGCTTCCAGCAACCGGCCACCGAGTCCGTGAGCAACGTGGCCGTCGGGTTTTCAAGCTTTATTTGTCTGAGTGAGCTAGAAACTCCTCACAACGCATCGTACGTCAAAGACGACACGCTGTTCGTCAAGGTGAAGGTGGACATGGCAGGGTTAGACTTCCTGTAAGGGCTTCTTTAAGTCACGCTGCCTGAATTTGATTCATTACTTTGGCGCCATGTTAGAATGAAATAAGTACATCGGCTCAGAGACTGAAGCCCAAATGGACTGATGGTTATCCGTCAGGGTGTGACTGCAGCTTCCACCGTGAAGCCCTTCGAGTCGTCAGGGCGACCAGAAACATGACGTCCGTCTGCCAGTTTACATGTGTGAAGGTAACACAGACTTTTACAGAATGTTTTCACAGATAAATTAATTTCATTCAGAGTTTTTTCAGGACTTTTTTGAGATTCATCATTAAGAAATGATTTCATCTGCGAAACCGACCGCTGTGACCGAATCGGTCTTTGTCTCAGGATTACAGGTTTTTAGACAGAACGAAAACGCTGAAGAAGTTTCTCAGACGGGTCTGTCCGTTAAATCTCCACTTTGTCCTTCCGTCATAAAAGGGTCACTGAAAAAGACCCCAAAGATCCAGATCAGTGGACTGAAGAAGAGACGCTGGTCTGAAGTCTAATAAAGAGCGCCACCGACATGGAAGCTAAAAAGCTGCTGATTTCAGGAAGTTTCTCGTATCGTCTGCTGTCTGATCAGCTTCCCTGGACCCCCGGGGTTCGTTATTCAGCCTCAGGTTATAAAGGAACGCTGGACGTTACAGTGACTCGGTATCGGACGGTGACTGTAAGTTCCGGCTGGACTGGAGCTAGCTGGTTAGCATGCTAATGTCAGTTAAAGTGATAGATAAAAGAAGCATGTTTGATGGAGACAGATGTTGGTAAAGGAATTAAACTTGATGACAAACTCACAACTTTTATTCAAGAGATGCTAATGCTAATGTTAGCTGTTTAGCTGTAGCAAAACTTGAAAATTGCTCTTTTAATTTCTTTCTTCAAAAGCAAGACTCAGGATTTTTTTCAGGGGAAAGATAAAAGAATAAAGTTTTATTTTATCAGACAAAGTGTGACGTGATTCCTTCACTTGTTTTCTTTGCATCTGTTTCATGAACACGTCTGGTTAAGTGGAATTAATATTTATTAACTGTAAAATTAATCTGAAAATGTCAACAGAGGTTTATGACTTAACATTCGGTCATATCGGATCATAAGATAAAGGCAACAGAGCCACCTGCCCTCTGATTGGATACTGCTTTGTCTGGCTCATTATCATTGTCCAATCAAATTCAACTGAACTTTTTTGAAGACAGAAACTAAAATCTTCAAAAAAAACAAACAAACAAAAAAAAAACAAACAACAAACAAACTTGGAAATTCTCAAGTAGATTTATAAACTGGAAAAAATAAAAATAAAAATCCAAATTTTATGTTTACATTTGTAAATAAAGCAAAAGTGAAAAAAAAGTAAAAGTCAGCTGATGAAAGAAATAAAACTGTGAAGGAAATAAAATCAAAAGTCCTCCATAACGTTTTGAGGCATCCAGGTTCTAATTTGTCAATTAGCTATCTTGGTCTTTAGTCCGTGAATCAGGCAGTAACCCCGCCCCCTAACCCCTAACCCCTCCCCTCCTTCTTCTAAATGGAGCTTCATTTAAAAAATTAACATCATGTTGTGTTGAAGACTGTAAACTAGAGACTGAGACCATAAACTGATCAGGAGGAGGAGGAGGGACATTTTCCCATAGACTTCAATATAAGGGAGGAGGAACATTTTCCCATAGACTTCAATACTATATACTTCCCTGATGGTCAGTAGATAGGATGAAGGTTTACGGTCAGACCTGATGAGCCGATTACAGACTCAGTCCTCCGATGAGCACAGAGACACGGAGGATTCATGTCCCACCCAGAATCCGGGGTACAGCGTTTCGGTGAATGTGGTTCTGAAGGTGTGGAGGCGGATCAGAGAGCCGGAGCAGACTGTGTAGAAGGACAGGAGGCCAGCAGGATAGTCCACAAACACCGCCACTCTGTTGGAGGCTGAGGAGGACGGAGGAGGGACGGCGGCACTTCTCCTATTGTGGCTGACGGTGAAACCGTCTTTTCTGGGGCAGCTCAGGCTCCACGAGCCGTCGGTCTTTCCAAACCTGCAGTTGTGACCTTTTCCTCTCCTCTCGATTCCTCGGTAGGTCACGGCCACCTGAACCTTTCCCTCCCACTCCAGCTCCCAGTAGGCGTGACCGGGCAGAGCGTCTCCACACAGCAGCTGGTGCCAGTGGGTGAATCTGTCGGCATGGTAACCGTGCAGCTGCGGCTCCTTCGCCGCCGTCACACGCTTGTTGCTGTCGGACAGTTTGAGGTTTCTGTGTGCGCTGTTTATGTCCAGAGTGAGTTCACAGGCATCTGATGGAGAGAGAGAGAGCTGAGTACAGACACACAACAGCTGTAACATGAGCCGCCTTGTTGTCGTCATTCACTCACACTTCTGCAGACCAGGTTTCATCCTCTGAGCTCCACCATGATCCAACCTGGAGGAAGGAGCAGAGTCACACTTCTAACAATCATGTCTTATGTTTATTGTGTTGACAATCAGATATTTAGAGCTGATTCTTCATCATTAATGAGCAGAACTCCTGATCAGATAAAGATAGAAACTTCAGATCAGCTCTAGAACAACACAAACACATGATTAGAGCAGTTAAAGTGTGTGTCTGTTGTTTGTCTGTCCATAATTTGCGGTGTGATAAACAGGGTTGGGGCTGATTCTGGATCTGGTTCAAGGTTCCATTTATTTATCCATAAAGACCAGAAATAACGGCTCTAATCAACCGACGCTGATCGTAAAATAACAAACAGCCATAAAATGAAACCAGAAACCATCTTCACGTCTGAGGTTGTTAAAGTGTAAACCTAAAAAGCCTTCTGGAAGCTAACTATGGAGCTAATGTTAGCATTAATGGCAGAGAAGAGCTGATCTAGTGCAGCTCTGGTTCATGTGGATCAGGCTCAGTTGGAAGGGGGACATTCATCACTTCAGGTCCAGACTGTGAACCAGCAGCTGGTCTAGGCCTACCTGAGAATCTCCAGTCTCCAGTCTGGATTCTCCAGTCCAGCTGAGAGCTCCTCCTCTCCTGAGGCTCCTGGATGGTTGTATCTCAGGTCCAGCTCTCTCAGATGGGAGGGGTTGGATCTCAGAGCTGAGGCCAGAGAAGAACAACCTCTCCCTG
Source organism: Remorina albescens (assembly GCA_034769265.1). NCBI lineage: Eukaryota > Metazoa > Chordata > Actinopteri > Carangiformes > Echeneidae > Remorina > Remorina albescens. Next base: position 27,366,382 of record CM068487.1, read on the forward strand.
TGATCAGACAACCTGACAGTCTGGAGACACATTAAGTCATCAACAACAGTAATTCAGCAAAGAATAATCTGCTCAACAAACCGTTCCTGACCTGAGAGTCTCCAGTCTGCAGTTTGGACTCTCCAGTCCAACAGAAAGCAGCTCCACTCCAGAATCCTTCAGGTCGTTGTTACTCAGGTCCAGCTCTCTCAGACTGGAGGACTGGGAGCTGAGGACTGAGGCCAGATCTCTACAGCTTCCCTCAGACAGCTCACAGCTGTTCAGTCTTTGAAATGAAGCAGAAGAAAAAAACCAAACGAGCGTTTAACTCTGTCGCCTCACACCAAGAAGGTTCTGTGATTTATCTGTGTGTAGTTCTGTCTCTGCAGGTTCTCCAGGTTCTCCAGGTTCCTCTCACAAGTTAGATTCATGTTGTTTCTCTCTATATGAAGCTCTTCCAGTTTCAGCTGGGACCTCCTGCAGTTACGGATCATGGATTCATGGTAAGAGCTCGTACCTGAGAGCCTTCAGCCCAGCAGACAGAAGATGCACTCCTGAGGCTCCTGGATGGTTGTAGCTCAGGTCCAGCTCTCTCAGATGGGAGGGGTTGGATGTCAGAGCGGAGGCCAGAGAAGAAAAACCTCTCCCTGTGATCAGACAACCTGACAGTCTGGAGACGAACACACATTCAAAGGGAAAGTTTGAGGAAGCCACCACTAACTGACGTCATTAAAGGTCTCCATAACACATGAAACCGTTCCTGACCTGAGAGTCTCCAGTCTGCAGTTTGGACTCTCCAGTCCAACAGAAAGCAGCTCCACTCCAGAATCCTTCAGGTCGTTGTTACTCAGGTCCAGCTCTCTCAGACTGGAGGACTGGGAGCTGAGGACTGAGGCCAGATCTCTACAGCTTCCCTCAGACAGCTCACAGCTGTTCAGTCTTCAGAAAGAAACAACAAAACACACATCTGAAATGTGACATTGAACGCGACATCTTCTATTTTTTCTGAAATAAGTGATAACCGTGAAAAATCTGAGTGTTATCCTGAAACTGGCAGCTCAAATCGAGTAATCTGATTGGTTCTTAGCTGTATAATGACGTCACAGACTGAGAAAGTGACACAAAAAGAAACGTGTTAAGTAGCAGCTATTTAACAACAGGACAAACAGGAAGAACAAAACGTCTGGTATCTAGTTTTTCTGTTGTTAGCAACGGCTGTGCAGGCAGACAGAAGGAGCTACTTTTTTTTTATTTACTTTGCCAAACTTGGTTGTTTTATAAAATATCTGACTTCAGTCCCCTGATGAAATATAACAGGGGGCGCTGTTCAGCCCGACACAACAATCACCATCAACACAACTAAGTGACGACAAACTTTGTTTTTTCTGTTCGTCTTTCGTAGAGCTGCGTGTCGTTTTCTGTCTTAAGTTCTGTTGTGCTGAAATAAAGACAGCTAGCTTGTTTCTTTTTACTTCTTTGTCACTGTTGCTTTTCAGTCGTGGAGCGATACGAGTCTGTGAAAAGTAGTTCGGCGTCAACACCTATAAACCAATCAGATCGCTACCTGTGTTCTAAAGGATCTCAAACTAGGAGTTATAACCTGTTGGATGAAATACTTGGTGCAGAACATAAACATCGCAGCGTGCAGATTACCTGAGTCTTTGGATTTTGCAGTTGTGACTGTTTAGGCCTTCAGAGAGCAGCTTTATTCCAGAGTCCTGCAGTTCATTTCTTGTCAGGTCTAACTCCTCCAGAGCAGATTTTGATCTGAGAACTGATGAAATATACTCACAGGATTTGTCAGTGAGGTCACAGTCACTGGCCCTAAAGGGAGAATCAGAAGAACAAGACATTTCCTGACATATTTCTCTCCGTCCTTCAGGACATTAACACAAGGAGCTCGAGAAGGGAATACTTACAAAGCTGTCTTTGAAACGTTGAGCACGGGTACCAGCCTCTTCAGGACTTCATCTGATCTGTAGTACTTCTTCAGGTCAAACACATCCAGGTTTTCGTTGGAAACAAGGAGCACGTAGGCGAGAGCGGACCAATGTGAGGCGGAAATCCTCTTAACATCCCCCGAGTTGTAGTGCTTCTGGACTTCCTCCACCAAAGACTGGTCACCCAGCTCATTTAAGCAGTGGAACAACTTGATGCCCTTGTCAGTATAAGACAGTTTCTTGATCTTATTGCGAATGAACTTGATTGTTTCCTGGTTGTTTTGTGGACTGCCTCCTTTAAATCCAGATATTTTCTGAAGAAGGCTCTGATTTTTGTTCTGTGACAGACCGAGCAGGAAGCGAAGGAACAAATCCCATCGTCCATAATCATGGGCCAAGGCCATGGCCACAGCGTTCTTGTGGAGGCAGACGATGGAACTTTGATCTTTGTTGTTCTTTGTTGGCGTAGGTGGAAGCAGATTTTCTCCAGTCGCTATGAAGGTCTCCAAGACGTACAGAGCTGCAAGAAACTCCTGAATGCTTAAATGTACAAAGGAGTAAAACTTTTTTCTGTACAGACCGTATTCCTCTTTGATGATCTCCGTACAGACTCCTGAGTAGACGGCAACTTGCTTCAGATCAATCTCACAACCCTTCAGGTCGTCTTCAGAGAAGATTATGTTTCCCATCTTCAGCTGCTCAAACGACAGTTTTCCCAGTTTCATGATCACATCTTTGTCTGTTGCTGCTTCCTGATAATCCTTTTGCTGTTCCCACTTTGTCTGGATGATCAGGAAGTGTGTGTACATCTCGGTCAAAGTTTTGGGCAACTCGTCCCTTTTGTTTTTGAGGAGGGCCTGAAGAGCTGTGGCTGAAATCCAGCAGAAAACTGGGATGTGGCACATGATGTACAGACTTCTCAGCGGCTTCGAGTGGAGATGACTGATGATCCTCTGAGCCATCGTCTTGTCTCTAATTTCTTTGTGAAAGTACTCCTCCTTCTGCTCGTCATTAAAGCCTCGCACCACGGTCACTCTGTGGATGAACTCTGGAGGAATCTTACCGGCAGCAGCTGGTCTACTTGTGATCCAGATCAGGGCGCGGTGCAGCAGTTTCCCTCTGATTAGGTTCGTCAGCAGGACATCTAATGTTGTCTTCTTGGTCACGCTGGAGCACATCTCGTTCTTGCTGAAGTCCAGAGGGAGTTTGCTTTCGTCCAGGCCGTCGAAGATGAACAAGATGTTGGAGTTTTCGTATTCTGAAGGGTTCAAGTCCTTGACTTGGTCAAAGTGGTCACAGATGAAGTCCTTAAGACTGATAGTCTTGTCTTTTTCTAAATTCAGCTCTCTGAAGGTGAAGGGAAATATGTACTGGATGCTGTGATTGGCTGTTTCCTCTGCCCAGTCCAGAGTGAATTTCTGCACGGCAACAGTTTTTCCAATGCCGATGATTCCCTTCGTCAGGACTCTCTGGGGAGAGGTACCTTCGTTTGGTAGAGCTTCAAAAATGTTATTGAGGGTAATTTTCTTCTGTGTGCTTGCAGATCTTGTACATTCTAAATGGGTCACTTCGTGTTCTCCATTGACCTCCTCGCTGTCTCCTTCTGTGATGAACAGCTCGGTGTAAATCTGCTTCAGAGGAGTGGATCCATTCTCTTTCGTTCCCTGAAACAGATTCCTGGTTTCATGGAAGAGGTAAGATTTTAGGCGACGCTGGCAGTTTTGGATGATTTCTAAAAGATGAATAAAAGCGTGGTTTGGAGTAAATGACATTTGAAACTTGATTCACGGGCCGTGCCCTTCAGGTGGATTTGAAACTAAGATGCTGACATCTTAGATGAAACTACTGTCAGAGATTAAGTTTTTGCTTTAGGGCCAAGATACAACACAAAGAAGATACACAATTTTACTATGACAACTTTTTCACTGTTACCTAATGTGTAGTAAAATAGCCATTAAAGTCCCTCAGACAGGTTTACACAAGCTGAGTTGCTAAATCTTAAATAAACTCTGGCAGACATGAAGTAAAAGTGTTACCTTCAGCGTTGGCAGAGACACCATCCGTCTTGGCAGCACTTGTTTCTAACCCTACAAACACAGATCACCTCTTAATAAAGACAAGTGAACAAAAGAAGTCTGTTTGAATTTAGGCAAAGAGTCGGGCACGTTTACCGTAGAAAGTGTTCTGTATCAAATTAATATTTCGTCCGTGAACGTTTTCAAGATGAGGTGCGTGTATGGCACCTCCGTTCTGGGCGTTCATGTTGTCCATCCTTCTGCCTCACAGCTGAACGAGAAAGAAAACGAAACTAAATCAGACACCAGGAACAAAAGTTTATTGTGTTGACAGGAACTTTTCTTTGGAAAAGAAGGAAACATTCAGAGTGTGTTTTTAGTTAAAGAGTCTGAACTGATCAGACAGAATCAGATGAGTTTATAAGTAAAACAGAAGAGACGACATAAAGGTGAAGAGGATGTACTGAAGTCGAAGCTGTTTGTCGCACGTTGATCTGGTGATGAAGGATCAAGATGAGCAAACAGGAAGTGACAGTTTTGGACCGTTTTTGTGCTGATGACACAAAACACACTCTGAGTTTAAACACATTTCAACGGTTAAAACTGGGGATGTACTCATACTCATAAAATTACCACCAATACCACTTTACGGCAGCGTGCGGTTTACAGTCATGTCAGCACGGTGGAACTATTTTCAGATGAATGAGAGAGACAAAAACAAAGCAGATGCAAATTATTTCCAGCAAAACTCTGGAGAGGAGCGACGAAATCTGTGTTTAAATCCCTTTAGTTAAATGTCAGTACTCAGTATAAGACAAAGTTGTAGTGAAATCTTACAGTATGTGTGGCAGTGCCATGTTTAGAAAAGCACTCATGTTGAATGTCAGTATATGACAGATTAGTTAAAGTTCACTGCAGTACAGTCATCCATGTAGAAGAAACTCATACTGAGGAATGTTGTTTGAATAACAGACGATATCTGTGGAAAAATAAATAAAAATTCAAAGTAACTTTATGTGTAATGGCGTCAGTACAAAAACCACCTTCTTACCTGGATCCAGGTCCTGGTCCTGGTCCTGGTCCTGGTCTGTCTCAGTCCGGCTCTCTCTTCGGTCTGCACCGTCACGCAGGAAGCAGTAATGTGCTTTACAAGCTCCCACCCTGTCCTGTCCTGTGGAGGACCAGGCCCCGCCCACTAAATATGACCTGTTTCATTACTCTGGTTCTTCTTCCTCTTTTCTCTGCACCACTTTGTGGTTTACAGAGCTGATGTACATACATCCTGTGGATAGACAATATAAATACATCACATATTAAATAATGACCTACACTAAGATTTGGATAAGTAAACATCTTTACATTTTGTAAATACACATTAGTGGGAATCCATGAAGATTCAGTTTTGTTTTGTTTTTTATTTCCCCTCAATAATTCTTTTCAACATTTGGTTTATGAACAGAAAGGTGACTGAACTGGCTGATGTCCAGCTAACCTTTCAAATCCCCGCCATTCATTTTATGGAGCATTTCTGGGAAACTGGGATGTGTCACCATAATGTTGTCGCCCACAGAAAAAGCCTTCTGCCGACAGTGAACATCAGTTCATTTCTGCTGAAAAGAAAGTAAAACCTCAGCAGTCGCTTCATCTTGAGATGGCAGGAAGTGGTTCTTCTTTGTGTGACTCCACATTAACCATCACGTTGTCCCGTCAGTGTCGACTGTCTCGGCAGAAAAGAAAGTCCTTCTTAATGCCACGTGCCTTTTCAAAATAACGGCTTTGTAGATCGGCACGATTTCTCCTTTGTGAGTCATAGTTGTGTTGGTGTGTTTTCCCAATAAGAGTGAGTTTGTGTAGTGATGATGAAACAGGTGGGACGCTGTGATTGGTCCATTCTCAGGGACTGCTGTAGCCGGGCGCCAAACTCCAGTCTGACTCAGACAGACTGTCAATAATAACAAAACTGCACTCGCCAAGTGAAAGCAAAAGCACAAACCTGAACACCTGAACAACACAACACCTAAAGACCTGAAGACCACAACACCTGAACAACACAACACCTAAAGACCTGAAGACCACAACACCTGAACAACACAACACCTAAAGACCTGAAGACCACAACACCTGAACAACACAACACCTAAAGACCTGAAGACCTGCATGAAGGAGGAGACAGTAGAAGGAATTTATATCAAATGGTTGTTTGTCCCTGAACAGTGATATGACTTTACATAGACACACAACTCCCCCCCCGCCTCCTCTCTCTCCCTCCCTCCCTCCCTCCCTCCCTCTCTCTCTCTCTCTCTCTCTCTCTCTCTCTCTCCCTCCCGCTCTCTCTCTCCCTCCCTCCCTCTCTCTCTCTCTCTCTCTCTCTCTCCCTCCCTCCCTCTCTCTCTTTCTCTCCCTCCCTCTCTCTCTCTCTCCCTCTCCCTCTCTCTCTCTCCCTCTCTCCCTCTCTCTCTCTCTCCCTCTCTCTCCCCCTCCCTCCCTCTCTCTCTCCCTCTCTCTCTCTCTCTTTCTCTCCCTCCCTCTCTCTCTCTCTCCCTCTCTCTCTCTCCCTCTCTCCCTCTCTCTCTCTCTCCCTCTCTCTCCCCCTCCCTCCCTCTCTCTCTCTCTCTCTCCCTCCCTCCCTCCCTCTCTCTATCCCTCCTTCTCTCTCTCTCTCCCCCTCTCTCTCTCTCTCCCTCTCTCTATCCCTCCTTCTCTCTCTCTCCCCCCCCTCCCTCTCTCTCTCCCTCTCTCTCTCCCTCTCTCCCTCTCTCTCTCTCTCCCTCTCTCTCCCCCTCCCTCCCTCTCTCTCTCTCTCTCTCCCTCCCTCCCTCCCTCTCTCTATCCCTCCTTCTCTCTCTCTCTCCCCCTCTCTCTCTCTCTCCCTCTCTCTATCCCTCCTTCTCTCTCTCTCCCCCTCCCTCCCTCTCTCTCTCTCTCTCTCCCTCTCTCTATCCCTCCTTCTCTCTCTCTCTCTCTCTCTCTCTCTCCCTCTCTCTATCCCTCCTTCTCTCTCTCCCTCTCTCCCCCCCCCCCCCCCTCTCTCCCTCTCTCTCTCCCCCCCCTCCCCCTCTCTCTCTCTCCCTGTCTCTCTCCCTCTCTCTAACTCTCTCTCTCTCTGTCTGATGACAGTGTTGTTGTTGTTGTTGTTTGTGTAGTTATAAAAAGGCCGTCATTGTTTGCTCTGTAACTGGACTCCTGCAGGCTGCAGGGATGAGCCGCTAACAGCCAACACGACTATTCTTGGAGCCTTTGTTGTGCTGACGGTTTGTGTCGGCCATCACGCTGACGACATGTGGAAGGTCAAACGTGAGTGTCCCGTTGTTTTCGTCGCATGCCTCTGTGTTTTTCTGTTGTAGTTCTTCATGTCTGACTGATGGAAGGTTAGCTCGGTTACGGGGAAGATTGATCTCACAGGATAACTTCAAGTTCTTCACGTGTTCAGGTTGAAATGTGGAGATTTTCATTTCATATGCAGTTTAACCTCAAAGAAAACAAACATGTATGCTCATACTCTGAGTCTGAACGGTGAAGCCACCGCTGAAGAGCTCTTCAGAACAGAGTCCAGGTCCAGGTCCAGGTCCAGGTCCAGGTCTAAAGACCATCTTTGACCTTCAGGGACAATTCCCATGTGACTAGAAAATACTGGGAGGTGTGAAGGTGTGATTTTATCTTCACGCTTTCCGAGAGTCTTTGTCAGAGCTTAATAGGACATTAAATTACTAATTGTGATAACTAAGAAACTATCTGTCATATTTCATATTAAAACAGGAAAACATCTTTGCCCTTTCATGTTGTGTTGCAGCTCCAGCCGTGTTTCCTATGGAGTCGAGGTACCGGCCGATTTTAGAGGTAATAGTGACCCGGTTTGATTCTGATTCAAAAACAGAAGTCATAAAAGAAAACTTTGTGATTCTAATTGAGATTGAAATACGAGTCAGTCCAGAGAAGCTGTGGTCCGACTGGTTGTCACTTAATCTTCAAAACGGATGAGAAATTCTCTCCAACAACCGCTGAGCGGTAAAAGTGTTTCACCAACTTCAGCTTTTATGAACTTTCAGTTCCTCTCTGGTGTTTCCTTCTTTTATTCCAGAGACAAGATGATGATGATCATTTAAACTTGATCCTTTCATGGATTTGAGAAAAATGATCTAAAAAAACTAATCTGAGTTCCTGCTTCAGCCCCCAGAAGAGCTTAGATGTTTGTTTAAATTTGTATTAGTTAAGAATCTAATAAGTGGAGGTGCAACAAATCAGCTTGCAGCTGAACATCTTGCTAACGGGTCTTTCGTCCTGTGTGTCCAGAGTCTGGTTCCCCCTGACCCCATGTCCCAGTTCAACCTGAAGAGAGGTTCCCCTGAGGAGGAGTTTCCTGACCTCTGCAGGAACTCCACCTGGATGGGACGGATCCTCACGCTGGCCATGTACCGCCGACAGTTCGACCGCTGCACGCACAGCGGGGTCATCTTTGATGATGTCATCCGCCCCGGCCTGGAGGAACCAGGTGACGCCCTCTCAGACTTGTTTCGCCGGGTTATTGTAGTGTGTTTGTGGTGTCCCCTGCTGTAACAATGAGTGATTATAATGTGTGTGGTTTTGTGCGTGTGGAGGTGAATATTCAGGTCCTGTATCTGTGGGTTGCGTTGCGGGAGACGCCCAGTCCTACATCCTGTTCTGCGACTTCTTTGACCGTGTCATCGAGGCGTATCACGAACACAAGGTCACCAGCCAGACCCCAGAGAGCGACTTCAACTACGATAACCTGAAGGTAGCCGCACCGACGGGAGCAATAGACTGAATAACACAACACTGATGGAAAGGAGTCCCTGTTTTAGTTCCTCTCATCTCTGACCTGAAACCAGTTAAGTGTGAAGGAGCTCCTCTCTGGTCAGACATTTGAAAGGAAACGGTCCAGAGGGACTCCTGATGGCCTGCGTACTTCAGTCCACTGACAGGAACCTTGTTTGTTTGTGCAGGGGGGCGATGACTTGGACCAGTCATACGCCGTACGCTGTGAGGTCAGCGTCGTTCGGGGTGTTGAGGACTTCTGCTTCCCGACACACTGCAGCCGAGGAGAGCGCAGACAGCTCCTCGTGCTGGCCAAGAGAGGTACTGCACGTCTGTGCCTCAGCTGCTGTTCACAGCAGATTTCATCTCCAAGCACCTGATTATGGACCTGCAGGTCAGAATGTAATGACTCCTGTCTGTCTCAGCTCTGAAGCAGCTGGAGGGGGAGGAGCTCCCGGGTCAGCTCCTCCTACTGGAAGACCTGGACCAGGAGCAGCAGAAGGAACTGAACCTGAGCGCTCCGTCTTCGTCCCAGCTCCGAATCGGTGTGGCACGGGACTGGCCTGACGCCCGGGCCGTCTGGTCAGTTGTATTAATGTTATTAATAGAGAAAAGTGACTGATTCCTCAGCTCCAACCGGCCGTGTCAGCCTGTTGGGGAGCAGCTAAGACACTTGTGATAAAAGAGTCTCACACATCTGAGTGATGTGAAACCACCACAGGTCAGACCAGTACCCTGGGATCCTTGTGAAAGATGCCAAATGTCACATATATTGTCCCATGATTCCTTTGGGCAGGGTGAGCAAAGATGGCAGCCTCGTGGTCTGGGTCAACATGGAAGACCACCTCAGACTGGTGTCTACACGAGACGATGCAAACATCGCAGAGGCATTTAAATGCATCTGCATAAACCTGCAGAAGGTCAGAGATGAGTCTGAAGGTCCACTTTATCATCACGGTGTTGAATCCATGATCTCCAGGAGATTCCAAACATTTTCTTGCTCTATCTGCGTTCCCAGCTGGAGGGGTACTACAGAGCGCTCCGACATTCGTTCATCTGGAAGCAGCAGCTGGGATGGGTGACCAGCTCTCCGGCCGATGTGGGGACAGGTCTGAGGGTCACCGTCCACCTCAAACTGCAACACCTTCCCAGTTACAGACGCCTCCAGGACGTCCTGAAAAGACTGAGGATCCGCATGTATAATACTGGTACTGTAAATCTGTAATCTGTTCATGACCTCTGCACCTCTGCAACAAAAAGCCAACACTGATTTATCTCTTCTGTCTCCACTTTCTGGTCTTCAACGAGAACATTTCCCTAAGTGGGATCAATAAAGCCTCATCTTACCATTTCACATGTTTAATTACCAGTTCTTCGGCTTTGGCGTCATTTTTCAGACCCAGAATTTACATTAATTTTTTTAAAAGTCAGCTGTTTGAGCCTACCTGTGTGTTTCCCAGAATCTTCTGCACTGTACCTTGTGAGCAACATGGCGACCTTTGGCCTGAGCGAGGTGGGACTGACCCAGCTGGTGGTGGACGGGGTCAAGCTCCTCATCACCATGGAGAAGAGGCTGGAGGTCAACAGAGACGTGGAGGAGCTCGTTCCAACACAGAAGTAGATCTGGATGATGATTGGCTGGAGCGGGATGGAAAACAGATGGACTGACCAATCAGATGTTAGAGGGCAACCTGATCCACGTCAGGTGGCATTCTGTGACTACTGATTATATCAGCTCAATATGTGACGGATATCTGTTTGAAAATCTTTTCAAATTAAAATCAAACTTTTGAATTGCATCGTATTCAATTCTTTTTCTGTTTTCATATAGTGGATATTTTTGAATATAGTGAAGCAGAGAAACAAACACATCTGCCTGTTAAACTGATAGCAGATCAGTTTTCTGCATTAGAGAACAACTTTTTAACATCAATAACATTGAAGCGTTATCAACAGAGTTGGTGCAGACAATGACTCACCGTGACGTCTCTCCATCCTCCGAGTTTTAACGTCCTTCCAACCGCTTCCTGTCGTGCTAAGCGAGGCTAACTGCATCTTGTAGTACAGACATGAGGTTGATATCCATCTTCTTCATCCTGCTCCCGGGAAGAAGAAGGTGTGAGAGGAATCTTTCCAAATGCATGAAAATCATCTTTAGAAGAGCAGCAGCTGGTCTGAGTTGGATCTTCAGATGATTATTTGAGCTACAGATCAGGAGAGGAGTAACTTTATTCTAGACCAGAAGGTTCCGGTCCTGGTTTACAGGATGTTATAATGGCTTCCGTCAATTAAAAATTTAAGTTTAATATTATATGTGTGACATAAACATGAACCAGCAAACAGCAAACCACACCCATTTACCACATCAGGCCAAAAGCATTCTGGGAGATGTGTCATCTCTCAGTCTGACTTGTTCGACTGGATATTTGCATACCATCACACAGACACACACACTCATGACATGTCGGTGCAGATTATAAATGACGTCTTCCTGGATGAAATTGACAAAATAAGATATTAATTCATCGGTAAAAAAAAAAAAAAAGGGAATCATAAACAACGAGAAATCAGACTGGATTCAACTTGTCTTGAGTACAGTCCTGATATTCACTTCACTGTTTCAGACAGTAACACAAACCAACATCTGTATACAAAACTGCAACAACAGGAGGAATAAAATCTGCTCTGCCGCCATTCTTCAACTCTCTGGGCTCTGAAAGAAGTGTAAGTTTGCTTTGTTTGATTCATTCTTGCTGTATAAGGTTGAGTAAAGATCAGTTAACGGTTCACTGTCAACGTGAAGGATCGTTAGTGTTGATGAATCACAGTTCTGATTGGACGGATCCTCGAGGAGCTGATGAATGTGATTTCTTAAATTTGGATTAGAAGCACCACTGCATGCTGGGATGGTTCAGAGTTGTTGTAGGTTGTGATGGAAAATTCTGACGTTTAACTGTTCTGCTGGTTAACCCCGGATACTGTTACCTTTGTCGTATGTTCATGTAAACATAAACTGCTCGCGTAAACCTGCGATAGCACTGTCAGACACAGAGAAGTTATGAACTAAGTGTACCACAAACAGGCTGCAAGACAGCGATGTCTCAGTAAGACAGATTGTTCGAACTAGTATGACAATGATGACACTAACACCTTTTTTCAAGAACACTATAAAAACTGGATGTTTTTAGAGCTCGGCTCTCTGACTGACTGTATGTGTGCGAGTCCATTCACCGAATGCTATTAAACTCAAGAAATACAGCTGACGTTTGCAGACTCTTTTTCCCACCACAAGGTTAAAGATTAATATCTACGTCAATCAAAGGGACAGGAGCTGAACTTTGAGTCGGGGACATACAATTTTACACTTTAATGGTGTTGTTGTGCGACAGAGAGCTGCAGGCTGAAGAAGTTCACTGTTCATTAGAGTCTTATTTCTTCCACACAGGACAACAAACTGTTCTCAGCCCAGCTGGAGGTTTTTGGACTGGAAGAGAGACGAAGCCTCGGACTGATCCAGTGGGAACAGACATGAATGACACTGACGGAGCAGGTTTGGACGTTCCGTGCAGAGTCGGCACTTTTTTCTGATTTATCCACGAACCGTCTGAGCTTTCAGAACAAACACATGAGCTTCTATTACTGACAACTGTCTTTTGGACCTCTTTTGGTCCGCTTCATCTGTGAAGGCAGTAAAACATTTAGAACTCACCTACCTGAGAATTTTCATTCAATTGGCAATGCTTTTAACAAAGAACACGACTTGTTTAGTTTAGTTTATTAAAAATCCCCATTAGCTTTAGCAAAGTGAAAGCGAAAGCTAGTCTTTAAATGGAGGAACCCTGACACTCAGCTTGTGTGCTCATTCGTTCATCTTCGTCCTCTGATCTGTTTCCGGGTCACAGATGTGTTGGAGCCAATCCCAGCTGACCCTGGACGGGTCGCCAGTCCATCGCAGCAGCTTTTGTGTTATGAATCAGAAACAGCATCATATTCTAAAGGAAAACAATATCTGATTGAAGCTTCACTTTCCCCCCAACAGGAGAATGGTCCGTTATGGCCGAAGACTGAACTGATGAAGCCTTTTGAGAGCTGAAATGTCTTCAGCTACCGTAAATTAAAATTTTAAAGGAACATAATTTGATTTTACTCTCCTGAAGATTTCGTTCTTTACAGACTTCTGGTAAAAGTTTGATGTCATTCTGGAGCAGCTGAGGATTTATAAAGTATATCTGATCCTCTTTCCCATTACAGCATCAGTTGAGCAGAACTGAGACTTTTAGTTGAAGATTGTTCATTTTTCCCGAGCCTCGTTCGTTCCTGGTGTCTGATCTCTTCAGCTGTAAATCAGCAGGGAGATGGAAACAGGGCCATCATTGCGATGGGTGGAAGCTTCGTCTACGCTCCTCAGTTCTCTGATGTGAACGGGAATCAGACCTTCAACACAAACTGTAAATGTTTATAAAGACCATAAAGGCTCAAATGAGTTTGTTATGTTTAATCTGTGTTTATGGGAAGATGGTCCATGTTTGTGTTTCAGTCCAACCTGCTGCCGGGCCCGCTGAGCCTGATGGAGTTTCAGCCTAGAGTGAAGGTATGGTTTCATCTTTCATTCTGAAAAAAATATGTTGCTTTACTGTTTTTGTTGCTACGCTGAAAAAAACTGATATAGATGATTCGTTTTCCTGTTCGGGGTCGTCACAGCGAGTCCGCTCCGTGACCTGCACGGCAGACCTGGCCAGTTTTATTCCGGACGTCCGTCCTTAGCTAACTGAAGCTAAAGACGGCTAACTGAAAGTAGAGTTAGCTAACTGAAATTAGAGTTAGCTAACGAAAGCTAAAGACGGCTAACTGAAATTAGAGTTAGCTAACTGAAGCTAAAGACGGCTAACTGAAAGTAGAGTTATTTAACTGAAGCTAAAAACAGCTAACTGAAATTAGAGTTAGCTAACTGAAGCTAAAAACAGCTAACTGGAATTAGAGTTAGCTAACTGAAGCTAAAGACGGCTAACTGAAAGTAGAGTTAGCTAACTGAAATTAGAGTTAGCTAACGAAAGCTAAAGACGGCTAACTGAAATTAGAGTTAGCTAACTGAAGCTAAAGATGGCTAACTGAAAGTAGAGTTAGCTAACTGAAGCTAAAGACGGCTAACTGAAAGTAGAGTTAGCTAACTGAAGCTAAAGACGGCTAACTGAAATTAGAGTTAGCTAACTAAAGCTAAAGACGGCTAACTGAAATTAGAGTTAGCTAACTGAAGCTAAAGACGGCTAACTGAAAGTAGAGTTATTTAACTGAAGCTAAAAACGGCTAACTGAAAGTAGAGTTAGCTAACTGAAGCTAAAGACGGCTAACTGAAAGTAGAGTTATTTAACTGAAGCTAAAAACAGCTAACTGAAATTAGAGTTAGCTAACTGAAGCTAAAAACAGCTAACTGGAATTAGAGTTAGCTAACTGAAGCTAAAGACGGCTAACTGAAAGTAGAGTTAGCTAACTAAAATTAGAGTTAGCTAACGAAAGCTAAAGACGGCTAACTGAAATTAGAGTTAGCTAACTGAAGCTAAAGACGGCTAACTGAAAGTAGATTTATTTAACTGAAGCTAAAAACGGCTAACTGAAAGTAGAGTTAGCTAACTGAAGCTAAAGACGGCTAACTGAAAGTAGAGTTAGCTAACTGAAGCTAAAGACGGCTAACTGAAATTAGAGTTAGCTAACTGAAATTAGAGTTAGCTAACGAAAGCTAAAGACGGCTAACTGAAATTAGAGTTAGCTAACTGAAGCTAAAGATGGCTAACTGAAAGTAGAGTTAGCTAACTGAAGCTAAAGACGGCTAACTGAAAGTAGAGTTAGCTAACTGAAGCTAAAGACGGCTAACTGAAATTAGAGTTAGCTAACTAAAGCTAAAGACGGCTAACTGAAATTAGAGTTAGCTAACTGAAGCTAAAGACGGCTAACTGAAAGTAGAGTTATTTAACTGAAGCTAAAAACAGCTAACTGAAATTAGAGTTAGCTAACTGAAGCTAAAAACAGCTAACTGGAATTAGAGTTAGCTAACTGAAGCTAAAGACGGCTAACTGAAAGTAGAGTTAGCTAACTGAAATTAGAGTTAGCTAACGAAAGCTAAAGACGGCTAACTGAAATTAGAGTTAGCTAACTGAAGCTAAAGATGGCTAACTGAAAGTAGAGTTAGCTAACTGAAGCTAAAGACGGCTAACTGAAAGTAGAGTTAGCTAACTGAAGCTAAAGACGGCTAACTGAAATTAGAGTTAGCTAACTAAAGCTAAAGACTGCTAACTGAAATTAGAGTTAGCTAACTGAAGCTAAAGACGGCTAACTGAAAGTAGAGTTATTTAACTGAAGCTAAAAACGGCTAACTGAAAGTAGAGTTAGCTAACTGAAGCTAAAGACGGCTAACTGAAAGTAGAGTTATTTAACTGAAGCTAAAAACAGCTAACTGAAATTAGAGTTAGCTAACTGAAGCTAAAAACAGCTAACTGGAATTAGAGTTAGCTAACTGAAGCTAAAGACGGCTAACTGAAAGTAGAGTTAGCTAACTAAAATTAGAGTTAGCTAACGAAAGCTAAAGACGGCTAACTGAAATTAGAGTTAGCTAACTGAAGCTAAAGACGGCTAACTGAAAGTAGATTTATTTAACTGAAGCTAAAAACGGCTAACTGAAAGTAGAGTTAGCTAACTGAAGCTAAAGACGGCTAACTGAAATTAGAGTTAGCTAACTAAAGCTAAAGACGGCTAACTGAAATTAGAGTTAGCTAACTGAAGCTAAAGACGGCTAACTGAAAGTAGAGTTATTTAACTGAAGCTAAAAACGGCTAACTGAAAGTAGAGTTAGCTAACTGAAGCTAAAGACGGCTAACTGAAAGTAGAGTTAGCTAACTGAAGCTAAAGACGGCTGACTGAAAGTAGAGTTAGCTAACTGAAGCTAAAGATGGCTAACTGAAAGTAGAGTTGGCTAACTGAAGCTAAAGACGGCTAACTGGAATTAGAGTTAGCTAACTGAAGCTAAAGACGGCTAACTGAAAGTAGAGTTATTTAACTGAAGCTAAAAACAGCTAACTGAAATTAGAGTTAGCTAACTGAAGCTAAAGACGGTTAACTGAAAGTAGAGTTAGCTAACTGAAGCTAACGACAGCTAACTGAAAGTAGAGTTAGCTAACTGAAGCTAAAGACGGTTAACTGAAAGTAGAGTTAGCTAACTGAAGCTAAAGACAGCTAACTGAAAGTAGAGTTAGCTAACTGAAGCTAAAGGCAGCTAACTGAAAGTAGAGTTAGCTAACTGAAGCTAAAGACGGCTAACTGAAGGTAAAATGGCTAACTGAAGGTAAAATGGCTAACTGGAGGCAAAGATAGCTTAATGAATGTTATAGGGAGGTAAGTGGAGCTAAAGTGAGCTAACTGAAGAATAGAATCGTTGAACAGTGATGAATAACAGAATCAATAAAATGCATTCCTGTTGTTCATATTGTTCATTTGTTCAGCATGAATTATGTTTTCATTTTAGCAAAGTGTTATCTAAGGAAACGTCACCCCCCCCCCCCCCCCGGTGAGACAGCATCAGCCTGCCCATCAGCCAACTTGAATAGCATAACCAGGAATTGTCATCACAGTTCTCTGTATCTGTGTTGTCTTCATGTCTGTTTATTCATTTAAGGGATTCCGTCAAATGCCGGCAAAAAGTCAAATCTCACCTGAAGGGGAAGTTCCAGTCTGTGTTTGAAGGTGTCGCTAAAGCAGGAAACCCAACACTCCTAAACGAATTCTTCACTGAAATCTACATCACAGAGGGGGGAACAGGAGAGGTCAACAACGAACATGAGGTCAGACAGATTGAAGCAGCATCCAGGAAACAGGACAGACCAGAAACAACCATCACCTATAAAGACATCTTTAAAGTCCGACCTGGAAGAAGTGGACCAACCAGGACAGTGATGACAATGGGAGTGGCCGGAATCGGGAAAACGGTCTTAACTCAGAAGTTCACTCTGGACTGGGCTGAAGACAAAACCAACGAGGACATAGAGTTCACGTTTCCCTTCACCTTCAGAGAGCTGAATGTGCTGAAGAAGAAGAAGTTCAGTTTGGTGGAACTTGTTCATCTCTTCTTCACTGAAACCAAAGAAGCAGGAATCAGCAGGTTTGATCAGTTCCAGGTTGTGTTCATCTTTGACGGTCTGGATGAGTGTCGACTTCCTCTGGACTTCCTCAACACTGAGGTCCTGACTGATCCTACAGAGTCCACCTCAGTGGACGTGCTGCTGACAAACCTCATCAGGGGGAAACTGCTTCCCTCTGCTCGCCTCTGGATAACCACAAGACCTGCAGCAGCCAATCAGATCCCTCCTGAGTGTGTTGACATGGTGACAGAGGTCAGAGGGTTCAGTGACCCCCAGAAGGAGGAGTACTTCAGGAAGAGGTTCAGACATGAGGAGCAGACCAGAAAGATCATCTCCCACATCAAGACCTCACGAAGCCTCCACATCATGTGCCATATCCCAGTCTTCTGCTGGATCACTGCTACGGTTCTGGAGGACATGCTGAAGACCAAAGAGGGAGGAGAGCTGCCCAAGACCCTGACTGAGATGTACATCCAATTCCTGGTGGTTCAGCTAAAACTGAAGAACGTCAGGTCTGGAAAACCAGCATCAGATCAGCATTGGAGTCCAGATAACAGGACGATGATCCAGTGTCTGGGAAAACTGGCGTTGGAGCAGCTGCTGAAAGGAAACCTGATCTTCTATGAATCAGACCTGACAGAGTGTGGCCTCGATAACAAAGCAGCCTCAGAGTACTCAGTCTTCACACAGGTCTTTAAAGAGGAGAGAGGCCTGTACCAGGAGAAGTTCTTCTGCTTCGTCCATCTGACTGTTCAGGAGTTTCTGGCTGCTCTTCATGTCCACCTGACCTTCGTCAACTCTGGTGTCAACCTGCTGTCGGAAGAACAACCAAACAGCTGTTGTCCTTTAATCTTTGGTGTCAAATTCCGTCATCTCTACCAGAGAGCTGTGGACGAGGCCTTTCAGTGGCCAAATGGAGACCTGGACTTGCTCCTCCGCTTTCTCCTTGGCCTTTCACTTCAGACCAATCAGAATATCCTGCGAGGCCTGCTGACACCCCCAGGAAATTGCTTAAAAACCATAAGGAAACAGTCAAGTACATCAAGAAGGTTCTTGACAGGAAGACCTTCTCTGTAGAGAGAAGCCTCAACCTGATCCACTGTCTGAATGAACTAAATGACAGTTGTCTGGTAGATCAGATCCAGCAGTTGCTGAGATCAGGACGTTTGTCCACAGATGAACTGTCTCATGGTCAATGGTCAGCTCTGGTCTTCAACTTACTGTCCTCAGAAGATCTGGATGTCTTTGACCTGAAGAAATACTCTACACTAGAGGAGACTCTTCGGAGGCTTCTGCCGGTGGTCAAAGCTTCCAACAAAGCTCTGTAAGTATATAAAGAATAGCTCCCCCTCCTTCTCTGGTCTTGAAAACCACTCCTTCAGACCCTGCTGGAACACCCCTGGCCTGGAGTGGAGACACGGTAAGTTGTAGGGCCAAGTTTCTTCTCCACCTCAAAGGGCCCTTGCCACTTTGCCAGCATCACCAGCACCTTCTGGCCCGGATCGAAGCTCCTCTGGCAGATCATACCACGTTTTTTGATGCTGCCGAGCCTCTGCCATGTGCACTTGGGCCAGGTCAGTCATCTTCTCCAACCTGTCCTGCATTTGAAGAATATAAAATACAATATTAAAAGGCCCCTGGTCCTCCTCCCAGGTCTCCCCAATCAGGCCTGGATCAATGTGAAAACTGTCTTTCAGCTAAAATGTGGGGCTGAATACAGTTCTAAGCAGAAGTGGATGAAAACCAGACGTACAGCTGCTTTGGCAGTTTAAAGAGGAGCTAAAATTGTGTTCAATAAACTTCACAGTGCATCTTCAACCTACTTCAACTGGAGTAGGTCAGGCGTGGAGCACTCTGCTGAAATATTTGCTGTTTTGATTATTTGCAGGAGGCCACCGGAGCTGAGCAACAACCAACCAGGAGCTTCAGGATTGCAGCAGCTCTCAGCTGGACTGGAGAATCCAGACTGGACACTGGAGACTCTCAGGTGAGGAGAGACTGGATACAAAAATTAGAGTGATCAATATAACCACGATAACTCGCCTAACTGGGACCAAACAGGGGCCCCAGAGTTTGGGGACTAAACAGAGAGTCCCAAGCTAATCCGAACAGAACTGGACAGAATCTGACACACGAGGGCTTTTATTCTGGCTGATCAGCTCAAATAGAGTAGACAGGAACAAACACATAAAACAGAGAAAATATACTCTGCACGAGAGAACAATAAACATATTTATCAGTATGATGAGGAGCTCTCTTCCTCCCCGGAGCAGCCACAGTTGGTCCTTTCCTACTAATTATCTCACAGATTCAGGGCAGCCGGACCGACTGACTCCTCTATTGGCCGTTTTCACCCCAAACTAACAGAACAAACATCTATACTGACAGAGCAACCTGTACATCTCCCATTTAACACCTGCTGCTATTTTCTGCCAGAACAACATAATTTCATTCATTTCACCATTTCAACAAATGTACATCTGAAAGTCAAAGTCCAGTAAGCTGATGTGTGCTCAGCGTGGTGTGGGGGATACAGACCGGCCATCACCATGGGCTTCAGATGGATCCTGAAACAATCTGTGAGCGCGTACCGGTCTGACCCCGCCCCCTTCCTCCTTCCAGGGTGGAGCCCAGTGGAGTGGAATGGCTAAGACCAGGTCTGAGGAAATGTAGGTGTTTTTAAATTTGATTCCCATCAAACCATCGATTAATGATCAGATGATGGATCAGTAACAGCAGCTGTGTCTTGTCCTCCTCATCAGACGCCCGTGAACTCACAGTGGACAAAAACACAATGAACAAAAAGCTCCGACTGCGTGACGACAACAGGACGGTTGTGTGCACGGAGGAGGATCAGTCCCTTCCTCATCATCCGGAGAGATTTAACCACCAACAGGTACTGTGTGAAACTACAGTGACTGGTCGCTGTTACTGGGAGGTGGAGTGTACCGGCTGGGTCGACGTGGCGGGAAGTTACAGAGAAATCACGAAGACACGCAGAGCCAACGTCAGATTTGGAGAAAACAAGCATTCCTGGACTCTGAGCTTCTCCGAAGGAATTTATGACGTCTGTCAGGACAGCAGGGAAACAACCGTCTCCTCCTCCTCAGACTCTAAAAGAGTGGGAGTGTATGTGGACTATCCTGCTGGATGTCTGTCCTTCTACAGCGTCTCCTCCGACTCTCTGATCCACCTCCACACCTTCAGCACCACATTCACCAAACCTCTGTATCCGGGGTTTGGGTGTAAGTCCCCTGGTTCTTCAGTGTCTCTCTGTTTGGTGTAGCAGATCAGAACAGACCTGCAGGAGCAGAACAAGACGACAACAACACGGAAAGAATAACGAAGTTCAACAGAAAGACCAAGAGAGAAAACGAATCATCTCAGTGGTTTTTATTTAAAACGAATCCATCATGGCTACACTGGACTCTGCTACTTCCCTGTTGGTGACGAGGCGTCACCGGGTACAAGTTACTATCTGAAAGCTGAGGCGAAGGCTATTTTCAAGTAAGAGGTTCATAAAGTTTTTCCCACAACATGAAGGCAGCATCACATTCACACTCCGCATGTTTTAACCCCTCCCGTCTCTATCAGACAAAGTCTTTGTTCCCTTAATGTTTTTTTTAAGTGCTACAATGTACAGTACGAAGTGAGAACCCTCAGGACCCCAACGCTGTAGAGACAAGTGGAGCTGGTTAGTGGCTCTGGTGACGTACGGACAAAGATCAGTGGAATGATAATGACTCAAACTGAAGAAACACCATCGGCTGCACTGCTCCTCTGAGAGAACCAAATGCATAGGAGATACAGAGCAGTACATTCAGAAGGCATTAATTGGTGGAACCGACAGCTTTGAGTTGACCTACCAGGAAACAGCAGTCAATGGTCTTCCTGTCCACAAATCCAATAAATGTTAAGTGGAAACAAGTTTCTTCTGCTGAACTGGAGATCTCTGTTGCTTTCTTGTTATTAGTCTCCCTGTTTCACTGGGTGATATTTTCATTCCTCACCTGAGATCAGCTGGAGCCAATCCCACGAGATTACTGTCACAACCAACCCTTCACACTTATCTGCGATTTTTAGAGTTGCCAATCACACTAATGTCGATGTCCTCCCAGCTCCCAGTGCCCACATCCCTCAGGAGTACCTGTGTTACCCAGAGGACCCAGTCCCCTTAGAGTACCTGCAGTACCCAGTTCTCCATCTTCATGCAAATACACAGATCCTTCTGGAGTTTGTGTCGTACTCTGGAATGTGCTCCAGTCCAAAGACGTGGACATCAGCTCAATTGAACATGTCAGCCGTGTAATAGACTGACCCGACCAGGGTGGACCCCGTCCAGTTTTGTCTGGGATTGGCTCTAGCTGAGTGACTCCAGCTGGTGGGAACCAATGAGCTCACCGGTTGTTGGTTCAACTCTGAACACGAGGTTTGTTGGTGGTGGGAAAAAACAGACCCTTCAAGTCTGCTTTGTTGAACTTGAAATTATTTGGAAGTCTTAGAGTCTCTCTGGTTTTTGCTCCGTTCAACAGCACCACTTACATGACAAAAAAACGAAACAAAAGTCTGTGTCACATAAAGGCCTTCGCAAATTAAAATGAATAATATACAGTATTGGTGGAAGACAAAATAAAGATATCGACAGTGTAGACCAACCAAAAACAGGCTGTTAACAAACCTGCACGTATTTACCTGGACAGGTGTCGTTTGATACAGCAGAGAAAAATAAAAACACACATTCTGTTCTTTCAGATGTCAAAATGTGGAAAAAGGAGCTTTACAGTATTTGTTTGAACCAGCTGAAAAGGTTTGAGCATCGATGTCCTCACCGACACTCTCCCATTATTGCAGCAGTATTAACATCAGCTAGCGGGCCGTGGGGTCAAAGGGTGTGCTTCTTCTGGAGGTCAGGGGTCACACGGGCATGACGTTTGCTCAGTGAGGATGTTGTCCCAGCTCGATTGTTCATCACACTTCAGGACTCGTTAGCAACTTACTAACCCAACACGCCCGGATCAGACAGAGAACCAGCACGCTATGCTAGGCTAACATTAGCAAGGGACAAACCTCACCTACACCTGTGCTTTTGTGCTAATGCGCTAACATCCGTTAATCAACGACCTCTTACGGTGTGACACACGAACCGAGCAGGTGTGTTTCACGTCGAACACAACTTGGAAAGTTGACAAAAAGTTAAAGTTCTTTGCATCAAATACTCAGAAATGTTGTGGACAACTGAAATATTTGGTTAGATGGTGATGGTGCAAATTCATGTATTGCATATCAGTTTCTTTTGCTAATATTTGTAACCCGTGTAGACGGATCGCTCTGCTAACTGGGGCCGTCTGAGCAGCAGGAGAATACATCGTTATAATAACGTTACCTGGGATCGCGTTTCTTTCATCAGTATTTGGCCAGTTTATTTTTCATATTCTATCACAATCAGCTCCACTTTTGCATTAGTTATGGAAAAACCCAATTTTGCTCCAGTTCCAATGGAAGATAGTGGTTTTGTAAATTGGTTACATGTCCACAACACGAACTAACCCTAAAGGTCTCCTCCTAAATCTGCCCCGGCTCATGGACTTGACTTTTCTGCTGAACTGGGACGTTTAGCCTGAAGACATCTAAGACTTGAGGGAAATATTCATAACATGCAAACAATGAATGTTTGTCTCTATAGGCCATCCCTGCGACGGGCCGTCGGCCTGTCCGGGATGAACCCCGCCCTCGTCTGGAGAGTTAGCTGGGATTGGCTCCACCCCCCCGTGATCCTGACGGATAAGTGGTAGAAAGTGAATGAATTTGAGGTTTTGGTTTCATTTGTCCCTTTTTTGGCCTATTTGTTCAGCTAACATTAGCATGCTAACCAGCTGGGTCTCAGGCAACAGGGGGATGATGTCATCAGAAAGGAGTGGTGTGTGTTTAGACTGTCTGCTATCCTTCAGGTGATGCCCACAGGTAACGTTTCACCTGACTCCAGAAACCAATCGGGCTAAAGCAGGGAACTGGATGATGTGCTGACATGCACTGAAATGTTACAACAACCCTAAATCTCCAGGTTGCATGCAGTCAGATTGGTCTCCACTTTCCCCTGAATACGACAAAAATTGGACTCTTTAACATGCAAACTGCACCTCAAGGTCTGTGAATCAGCTCTCATCCCTTCGACCTGATGTAGTTTCCACACTTCCACAAAAATCTGATTTCTTCAGTGCACTGAAATGTAGCAATAAAGCGACTGGCTGATGAAAAGCAGCGAAACACAACCTACCGGATGTCTGCACCGTCACTTGAAGTAATATTTGGTTTCACGGGCGTCAACATTTAGTGATAACATTAAATAGTAACTGTGTTGATTATAATAATGTGTCATACAGCAGTTTCATGAAATAGTGCTGAACGCAAGATGGCCGCCATCTCTTGATGGGGCGTTGTTTACTGAGGAAGAGAAGCCGAGGTGTTCTCCTCGTCAGTGTTTCAGGATAAGTAGACTAACGAGTGAAGATGGGGGGTCGGTCACAGCCTGAGTTCGTTGGCTACTTTGGAGGCGATGTTCTTGAAGGCGATGGATGTGCCAGAGATCCTTTTGAACCGCACACCGTTGAGCGAGAGGCGGGGCAGTTTGCACACCTCCATCTCCCACTGGACCAGGCTGTCCTGCCGGGCGTCACCGTGCACGCAGAACAGCAGGTAGCGTTCACGCTGCTCATAGTCACAGTTGTTGGCGTCCAGAACCCTCCGGATCTCCTTCATCATGTCCCCCGGCTCCATGGAGGACGTGGTCTTCATGCTCCAGGTGAACCGCAGGGAACGAGGCTTGGAATCCCGCAGTTCCTCTTTGGGTTCACCGGATAAACTCCTGCAGGAAGGAAACCGGGCAAAAGACATCAATGAGATTTTCATCCAGAGCATCTTTCATGTTGTCGAACTCACACAGGAAGGACATCTGTACACGCTCTGTTCTGATTTTTATGAGGACTGTGGCTGTGTCTCCATTCAGGGGCCGGATCATGGAGACTGCATCATTGGACTGGAATTCCAGTGTGACTGACAAGAGTTTCCTGGACAACGAAGACTCTTCGAAGGTTCTTTCCTGATCTCACCCATCCTGCAGTTTATTACTGGTAATGAAAATAATATGGCAGCAAACAACAAACAAAAGGGAAAAGGAAAAGGAGCTGGAAATCCTCCACAAACCAGCCTGTCTCATTCTGGTTCGGCGTTTGCATCTACAAAGGGCGACGCCTTCATAGGTTGCGCCCTCTGGCCCCTGAATTGGGACACAGCACGTTTCTAAAAGAGCGGCTCGTTTCACTGACCTCCGTACGAACTTGGAGGTGATCTTTCCGATGAGGGATGTGGAAGTGCCGCGCGGAGGCGTAGCTAGCGATGCGGCGGCATGCTGTGACAGTCTGGGCGAGGCCGGGGGCCCGTTGTACATGGCTGGTCGTCGGTCACGAAGCTGAGCGCCGTGAAAGGTGGACCGGCTGGAGGAGCCGCGGGGGAAGTGAGTCCGGTCCGGCGTGGTGCTGCTGGTGCTGCTGGTGACGCTAAAGGCTGAGGGCGAGGAGGGGGGCTGGCGGGGGGAGCTGGGGGGCAGGGGGGTGGGGTGGGTGTTGTCAATACTGTGATATAAATGTGAGGAGGCAGGAGATACGTTTACATGGTCTAGGGTTCACCTTTGATATTCCACGTTGTCATCAATTGGGGGCAAAGTGGACTTCATGGGATGTCCTGACGCTGACATGGACTTGACGTGACGGGGACGCGTAGAGGTGACGGCTGCCCCCGGTGACAGGGAGGGGGATGCTGCAGGGACCTCAGGTAGACTGAAACAGAAAACAGATGAGTTATTGGTTTGGAAAACCAGCATGTGATCTGTGGTAACAGGTTTGGTCCTCTCACCTGCTGTCCTTCCCGTTGGGTATGGCGAAGGAATGGCGGTCGGCGCTCGTCCTTTCATAAACGTACGTGTTCCTCCGAGTCATGCTCTGTAACACAAACATCAGATGGACCAGCCGGCTTTATTTCACTGATCTGAGGAGAGCGTAGAGCTTCACTGTTTGACCTTTAACCCCGTTTTAAACCTGGTCTACGTCCATATCTTATGTTACCAGGTCCGGATGGGCAGAGCTTGGGGGCGTGGCTCAGACAGAGACTGCTTTGCTGTGACATCATAAAGGTCCAGAAGTTTATGGCTGTTTTAAGGCTCAGTTCCTGAATACTGATACTTTGACTGTATAGATACAGAACCTAGACCTGATTCAGAATCAAAGACCACATCGATGGCCGGAGAGCAAAACCTCCGCTCTGAAAAATGGCAGATAGACGAATATGAGCAGCCTTCCTCGTTTTCATCATCCACGGTGAAATCCACCACTCATACAATTCTGCAGATAGGAGGTTTTGTGTTTCGACCATCGACATGGAGGTCTACCTTTAGACCACAATCTCACCCCTGACGCTGTGGCAGACTTCCTGCGGTCCGGAGCTCCGACGGGTGAGGAGGGATCTTCCCTCCTGTCGCTCTCTACGCTGTTGGCGTGACAACGCTTGGTGTAGGAGACGGGCGGAGGGATGGAGGGCGCCACTGAGACACAAAACACACAGAATCCAAAGACAGATCCAAACACGAGGTCCAGGAAAGCCTTGTGGTTTTTCATATTTGCGGCTGAGGTAAGAGCAGCATGTGACGGGACACCAACTCACCGTAGTCGCTGAAACGCCGCTGCTTCTGAGTGGTCGGCACGTTGCGAGAGTGGGCCGGCGACTGACTGGAGCCGTTGATGTCACTGCACGGCCGTGACCTTTGAACCAGGTTACTGCTGGACAAGGACTCAGTTCCTTCAAACTAGTGGAGAGAGTAACAGCAGAGCATTCTGGGTGAAAGGCTTAATGGGTGCATCAGGACATGATTCTTTTCCTGTTATAAGGATGCTAGGCTAGCAGTTTCCCCCTAGTTCCAGGCTTTATGCTAAGCTAGGCTAAAGCCAGCACCTCAGCAGGCTTCCTCCCCAGCAGCAGGTACGTCGCCATCGCCTCGTTGTACTTCTGACCATCCAATGCCGTCATCACTTCCTCCTGAGGGAAGCCCATCGTCCCCATCAGCTCTGATTGGTCAGAAAACACACTCAGCACCGACCTCGTGTGTCTGACTGATGAGTGTGTGTATTACCAAATGAACTATGGGAACGTGTGTGCGTGTGTCTGACCGATGCGTTTGAGGTCACTAAAGTCTTGCTCCGGTTCGGTGTACGGTTTCAGCTCCTCGTTCTCGTAGCCGGCGTTCATCCATCGATCTTTCATGACTTGCTGGGAAACAGACAAACAGGAATAAAAATAAGCAGCTTTTGAATTCAGCTTGTAAACATGAAAGTTGTTTGTTGTTGACGGGACCAAAGAGCTCAGTTTTTTTTACTTTGGCCACTGAAGCTCGACCAAACTCCCCAAAGTTACCTGAAGGTTTCCTCGTTTCCCAGGATTCAGGACCAGCAGCTTCTTCAGCAGGTTTTCACAGTCAGTCGACATGTAGAACGGGATCCGGTACTTTCCCCTGAGAACACGCTCCCTCAGCTCCTACACACACACACACACACACACAGTTTTGTGTTGCAGTATATAACCCTCCAGAGTCTTCCTTAGCTACAATGCTAATGCTGCTAGCAGTACAGTTCTACAGCTCCAGTCCAAACTCTGCTCTAACTGGGGTTCTATTATTGTCCACCCGATCTACCTTGAGGTTCTGTCCGTCGAAGGGCAGCGAGCCGCTGACCAGCGTGTAGAGAATCACTCCCAAACTCCAGACGTCCACCTCCGGCCCGTCGTACTTCTTCCCCTGCAGGTGAAAACTTTAAAAAGTCAGTTAAGTTCTGACTTTCTTTTTATTGAAGTACAGAAAACTAATCCTCAAAGCTTTTTGTCTTGTTTGAATTACTGTTAACAGAAATTCAGACTTCAGTTGTTGGTGCGGTGGGCGGGGCTGAGTGGTCACCTGAAAGAGTTCGGGAGCGGCGTACGGAGGGGAACCGCAGAACGTGTCCAGCTTACTGCCCATCGTGAACTCGTTGCTGAAGCCAAAGTCGGCGATTTTAATGTTCATGTCGGCGTCCAGCAGCAGATTCTCGGCCTGAGATGGACAGACGGTCTGATTCAGATATCGAGTCCAGTCTCAGTCCTCCTCTGGGACTTTAAACCTCATGAGGGGCTGAACAGGTGACCGCTGCCACCAAACAACCCCCCCTTAAAGTCTGCATGTGAGGCGTTTCAGAGACATCCGGGGCAAATATCAAGGAAAGGGGGTTGTTTTAAATATCCTTTAATTGTGTGTGTACCTTGAGGTCTCTGTGTACAATCCTCTTCTGGTGACAGTACTCCACCGCTGACACGATCTGACAGAGGAGGAGAAGAAGAAGAATTTAGAACCGGAGTTCTCCAGAAGTCTGTCTTCATCACATGAGTGTGATTTCCAGTTTGTCCTCCAGGTGGCAGCACAGGAGCTCATACTGTGGCGTCTCTACGGTGGCCCTCAGAGGACAAATCAGTCAGTTTGTCAGCTCAGCACTCAGCAGCAGTTTGTTCTGACCACAGATCAGCAGTTTGAGGAGCTGTTAGCTGCTACGCTAATGGACTTGTAATGAAACGGATTCATTTTATTAGTGGTGATTTATCCTGTGTGTGTGTGTGTGTGTGTGTGTGTGTGCGCGGGGGGGTGGGTTTGCGGTCTCGTCACCACGTGGAGGACAAGCCACCTGAGACAGGCTGACGCTGCAGGTTGAAAACATTTCGAGGCTCCGACGGCATGAAAGAGCCTAAAAATGAAACGGCACTGACGACCCCTGAATGCAGCACTCAGCAGCCAATCAGGACACAGAGGCTCAGGGGCTCATGGGATCCGATGGGCAGACGCAGCTGTAGGTATGACGGGATCTCACCTGACGGAACTTGGCTCTGGCCTCCTTCTCCTTCATCCGTCCGTGAGCCACCAGGTAGTCAAAGACCTCACCTGAAACACAGACAGGTGTCAGGTGACCCACCTGAGGGCGGAGAAGCCGAGGAGAACAGGTGAGACATTCTGACCTCCGCTGGCGTACTCCATTACCAGGTACAGAGTCTTCTCCGTCTCTATCACCTCGAACAGCTTCACTGAAAAACAACAGGGGGACCATAAAGCTGCTGCCAGATACTGAGCCCTGCGGTGTCAGATTGGGGGGGGGGGGGCTCTCACCAATGTTAGGGTGGCTGAGGATCTTCATCACACTGACCTCCCTGAAGAGCTGAAAAGGAAACGAGGATCAGTGGAGCTGATCATCACATAAACTGGTATTTAGGACTTTGGACAGGACAGGTACAGAGGACAAACGGAAAGTGATGTGTGGTGTCCTCATAAGACCTCAGGCTGATACGTCTGTCCCTGATTGGCTCGGACAGAAGGAGGCGGGGCTTACCTTCTGCAGACTGGTGGGGTTCAGCTGTGTTTTGTCGATGATCTTGATGGCGACCTGCAGATGACAGAAACATCCACACTGAACATGTTTGTGTTGACACGTAAGGAGTAAAGGAGGAGCTGACCTGCTCTGGACTCTGTCCTGATTGTGTGGTACAGTCTGTCAGTCACACAGTAGCCCCGCCCCCTAACCCCTCCCCTCCTTCCTCTAAATGGAGCATCATTTAAAAATGAACATCATGTTGTGTTGAAGACTGTAAACTAGAGACTGAGACCATAAACTCATCAGGAAAACATTTACTGATCTCAACCCAACTGGACGAGGCAGATGCCCCCCCCCCCCCCCCCCCCCCCCGCTTTGGTGCTATATAAATAAATCTGATTTGATTTTTATAAATCAGGGAGAAGGAGGGACATTTTCCCATAGACTTCAATAAAGTCTGACTTCTTGAGACAGCCAGCCTGTCCAGGTTCAGGTTGATGAACAGTCTTATAGTTGATTATTTTTGTTCTGTTGATTATTTTATAGTTTGTTTTTTCAGGATGGATGATGATTTTAAAGTTTAAAGAGTGTAAACAGTTTAACTGCTGAGTCAGCAGGATAAAAGTTCAGTCTGACAGGACGTCCTCCTCCTGTCATGTGACGTCTCCAGAGAGAACCGGAGCAGCTGATTGGACGGCCGGGTCTTAAAATATCCAAACACTCATCTCAGCAATAATTCAGCGTACAGCCGCCGCCTCCAGTTGATGATGTCACAGGGTCAAACCCATTTGACCCGCTGATGTTCAGAGACGCAGCCGTTCCTTCATATCTGCCAACAAGATCCAGATCATTTCGTGGAAAATCTTCCTCATAATTTCCTAAAAGTTAGCTGTTAATCTCTGGAGTATTTCCAGGATTCCAAAGGAAACGGAGGAAGTCTTTATTTAACTTCAAGTGAAAAGTTTTTGGTAAAACAAAGAAATCATTGTTTTCACTGAAGAACAAATCGTCTGTCGACTCATTGGTCGAAGGGCGGTGACCTGATCAATGAACTCATCCACATTGGTCGGTAAATAAGGGGCGGAGCCTCCACGCTGACACAATAACCATGAGTGGAAGTTGATGTTTGTGTTTGGGCTGTAAAACATCAGGTTGACTGACGGAAAGTTTCCACCAAAAGAAAACAAAGCTGTTCTCACCTCCCGGCCCGTCAGCGTGTGGCGGGCCAGCTTGACCTTGGCGAAGTTGCCCTTGCCGATGGTCTTCAGCAGGCGGTAGCTGCCGACGTGCGGCTGTTCGTCGACGAGTGACGTCATGGAGCTGCGACACGGCGGCAGGCTGTGGCGGCTCGATGATTTGGTGGGCGGAGCCGGCGGCTCGGGCAGCCTGTCCGAAGACTTCGGCTGAAACAGAAACAGATGAGTGAAAAGTTTAGAGTCATCTCTAAATGAAGAAGTCAGGAGACCAACTCCGACCTTCAGTTTCACCTTCAAAGATGATCAAAGATGATCCTGTTCTCCTCAGACAAAAGCCCAAACTGAGGAAGTCCAGAAGACCAGAACCAGATCCTCAACAAACCAGCAGCTGGTAGGACAAAGACCATCGTCCACAGTCCTCATCACTGAGTCCCAAACAGACCAGGACCAGGTTCTCCTAAACCTTCATATTGACGTTAAAGTGAAACAATTGTCATCATAATTCCAGACTCACAAAGTCCCTCCATGATCCTGAAGGGGACTCAGCAGGTCCACTCTAACAGGATCACGTGCTGCAGGCCTGCAGCTGTCAGGAACTGGAGCTGACAAAAACCAGTCTGACAGAGTCTGAACCAACAAGAGCCGACAAACACATCTAATGTTACACACAGCAGCACAACTGACACACAACTCCCACTGAGGACAGCCAGAGCTTCAGATCCTGCTGTGGACTCACTGCGTCTGTCCAGAAACAGGTCTGAGGATTTTTTTCAGTCCAGTCTATTTTGTAAAGCGTCTCCTGATGAAGAACAGAGCAGCAGTTTGAAACAGGAACTATTTTTTATTTGTGGTTCAGATTTCAGAGTCGTGTTCGTGTTCCTGACCAGACGGACTGTAACTGAAAAAAATCAGTGGCCTCTTTCTTTCTCTGCTGTTCAACAGATTTAGAGCGTAGAAAAGGGAAGAGACTCGGCGGCAGGCAGCTGAAGTGAAACCAGAACTTCAAGGTTCAGTTCCAACGGGAAAAAAACAAAAACAAAAAAACTGTAACAACACAAATCAACACAAAATGTTCAGAAACAGAGAATCTGACGTTCACACCCAGGAGAAACTAAACAGGTTTTTTTTTTTTCAGCTCTTCGGGACATGTTCAAACACTTTCCACGTTTCTACATGAACCAGGTTCAAGCCAACAGGCCCGTGAGCTGAGCCACACAAGACCTCCAAGTGGTCTCTGGTTCAGGATCAGTTCCAGGTTCTGTATTAACACGGTAGAAGTGTCAAAGGTCTCAGTCCACAGAAGGAAACTGGGCCTTAAAACCAGCCGTCAGGACTTCTGGGACATTGTGATGTCACAACAAAGCAGTCACCGCCCTAAGCCCTGCCCCCCAAGCCCCACCTGGACCATCCATCCTTGCAGGAAATCTGCTGTATTTTTATGGGATTGCTCAGAAAACAGACAACCAATCCTGTTCTTGAGATTTCAGACAAAATACAGAGCTGTAATATAAACTGTGGATCTTTATAATTAAATAGAAAGATGGACCTCAGATTTGAAATCTGGACAGCAGCAATGAAAAAGACAGTTTGGAGTTCCAACCTGAACAGGAAGTGATGCAGCATTAACTGGTTTGGACACTGTCATGGTAGACCACATGACCCCACCACCCTCCCCCTCCCCCAGGGGTCAGGGTTCAGAGTTCAGAGTCAGTGTCTCTTCAGAGTAAACTTGAGGTTGCCATGGTGATGCAGAAAGCCCCCCAGCAGATGAAGCCACGGCGGAGGGGGGGATGACGCGGTCTCATGACACAGTGACCCCTCAGATCCTCGGTGGTCTTCAGCTCTGGATGTTCTGGATCTTCAGTTCTCAGAGAAACCAGCTGAGTCGATGTCGGAGGAGAATCGAGCTCCGGCTCAAAACCTCCTGAAACACAGACTGTGACAGAATCCAACCAGGAAACTACAACTCCCATCACCCCCCAGGGCTTCACTGTCACACACTGAGTTTGTCTGGTCTTTGTCAGTCAGTTCATGTGAAGTGTCGTCATGATGTTGTGCAGTTGACCATTTTGAATGTGACTTCCAGAAGACGGCAGATTAATAAAGATCAGTGTGCTCCTGATATCACATCCTGCAGTGTATTCTGGGAAAAATCAATAACAAACAGACAGTAGGAGCCAGAGAAGTGAAGGAGACGAGTGAAGGAGAAAAGATCAGAAGACGTGACGGGACACAATTGATCTGATTATCCTTAAAAAAGCTATTTTGAAGTAGCAACAACAAATTAATGCTGATGATTGATCCGACATGGCAGCAGAAAAACCTCCATCCTCCTCTTAACCCTTTCAGAGCCAGTTCAGCTTCTTTTTTAAAACTCTCCTCAGATCCAGAATCATCTGATTCTGTCTGATCAGTTCACACTCTGAATGTTTCCTTCTTTTCCAAAGAAAAGTTCCTCTCATGTGTTTGTGTTGTTCTAGAGCTGATCTGAAGTTTCTATCTTTATCTGATCAGGAGTTCTGCTCATTAA
The DNA here is from genome assembly GCA_034769265.1 of Remorina albescens. Classification (NCBI taxonomy): domain Eukaryota; kingdom Metazoa; phylum Chordata; class Actinopteri; order Carangiformes; family Echeneidae; genus Remorina; species Remorina albescens. The sequence continues at coordinate 27,398,370 of CM068487.1, forward strand.
TGATGAAAAATCAGCTCTAAAGATCTGATTGTCTTTATTCTGTCAACACAATAAACTCAGAAACATACAGAACTGATCCAGAGACTCTGATTGGCTGTGACATCACCCACCGGAGCCAATAGGAATGTCCGACGTAGAGACGTGACTCTAGACGTCACTATCAAAGATGGAGGATGAGAATGGACGGACAAACACACAGAAGGAGTCAGAGAGTCAGACTGATCCAGATCTGATCAGCTGATTCTGTTTAAGGAGGAAACAGGAAGAACCATCAGAGAGCAGCTGATGGAGGAGGACACTCTTCCTGGGGGGGTTAATGATCCAGACTCTAAAGGTCTTCAGAGGACCTGCAGCAGGAACTCACAGGAGCCTGACAACAACTGTCTGCTAGCATTCCTGCATTAGCATGACAATATGGAGGCCGTTTACCCAGAATTCTTCAAACGGGTCATCAGCCTCGCCAACATCCAAAGACCCAGAAAACCAGAGTCAGTCCCGTCACCAGGTCTCCACACTGATGGAAGCTACAGTCATCCAAACCAGAACTTGGTCCCCAACCTGGACTAGAACCAGGTTTGTCTCCAGACCAAGACTCCCAGAGAGTCCAGGTTAAAGGTCGTGTGACTACAGGGGTAAAAACACCTGTGCTGGGTTTCACCTCAGGGCCTCGTGATGTCACCGGGCCGCGGCCAGCTGGTTAGCCTGGTGTTGGTTTCAAGTCCAGGAAGGAGTCCTTCTCCTGAACAGCTGCTAACGCTAACGTTAGCTATGTAGCATTAGCATCCCTTACAAATGGGTCCTTTAACTGTCGACCTTGGGAGAGACGGTTTTAGGTAACCTGACCCTTTAAAGTACCTCAGACAGGATGATACAGTTTAATATTTAACTATAAAACTACAATAAGCTCTACTAAATAAGGAAAATAATAAAATGTCCGTCAAACATAAAGAAATTGAACTCATAAAGTTCACCACTAAAAATAAAAAGAAGCATTTTATAATGAAGTATAAATAAAAAACAGGCCGGCTCATAAATCATTTTTAACAGACTTCATACCACCGATGAAAAACAGGCCGTTCAGACTCACCGGGGTCTGAGGCATCCTGCCGGACATCTTCCGCTCCTCAGTCCGGGAGAGGCATCTCCTCCTCGGCGGGGCTCAGCCGGGAGGCTCCCCGGCCGGAGTGGCAGCGACGGCGGGGCGGCGGCTACAGGAGGGCCCGCTGTCTGCGTCGGTGCGGCGGGGAGGGGGGGGAGCCCGGCAGCCGGAGGGAGAGCAGTCAGAGCCGGCCGGTCCCGCAGCAGCTTCCCGCAGCTTCCTCAGACCGCACGGCGGAACTGCGGAGCCGGGAGGGGACGCTGTGACGTCAGAGCTCCGCCTCCACTGCGTCATCCTCGTCTTCCCCAAATATCCCAGCATCCTCCGCTGCGTCCACTGGAACAAACCGACCTCAGCCAGGTGATGGTTAAAGTTAAAGGTCAGTTCACAGACTGTCACTGAGCTCAGAGGGTTTTTAGAACTTAGTGAACATTTTCATTTTTAACGGCTGGTTTTCTTTTAGAACACGATAATGAGTTTGTTTCTGTTGGATTTTCTTCTTATTCCATCATTTTCAGTATAGTTCAGTTTTGAATTTACCTGATTGGTGTGTGGGAGACCCAGAGAAGCCCCAGAGGAGCTCCAGAGGAACCCCAGAAGAGCCCCAGAGGAACCCCAGAGGAACCCCAGAAGAGCCCCAGAGGAACCCCAGAAGAGCCCCAGAGGAACCCCAGAAGAGCCCCAGAAGAGCCCCAGAAGAGCCCCAGAAGAACCCCAGAAGAGCCCCAGAAGAGCCCCAGAGGAATCCCAGAAGAGCCCCAGAAGAGCCCCAGAGGAACCCCAGAAGAGCCCCAGAAGAACCCCAGAAGAGCCCCAGAGGAACCCCAGAAGAGCCCCAGAAGAGCCCCAGAAGAGCCCCAGAGGAACCCCAGAAGAGCCCCAGAAGAGCCCCAGAAGAGCCCCAGAGGAACCCCAGAAGAGCCCCAGAAGAACCCCAGAAGAGCCCCAGAGGAACCCCAGAAGAGCCCCAGAAGAGCCCCAGAAGAGCCCCAGAGGAATCCCAGAAGAGCCCCAGAAGAGCCCCAGAGGAACCCCAGAAAAGCCCCAGAAGAACCCCAGAAGAGCCCCAGAGGAACCCCAGAAGAGCCCCAGAAGAGCCCCAGAAGAGCCCCAGAAGAACCCCAGAAGAACCCCAAAGGAGCCCCAGAGGAGCCCCAGAAGAGCCCCAGAGGAACCCCAGAAGAGCCCCAGAAGAGCCCCAGAGGAACCCCAGAGGAGCTCCAGAGGAACCCCAGAAGAGCCCCAGAAGAGCCCCAGAGGAACCCCAGAAGAGCCCCAGAGGAACCCCAGAAGAGCCCCAGAAGAGCCCCAGAGGAACCCCAGAGGAGCTCCAGAGGAACCCCAGAAGAACCCCAGAAGAGCCCCAAGGTGCCCACCAGTGATCCTGTTGTACTGGCCCCAGGCCCGGATGAATCTCTGACTGCACTGCTTCAGGACACACTGTGGGGGGATGAAAACTTTACTCCTGTACTTTTACTGAAGTCATAGTTGGACTTCAGATGAGACCTGGAGGAGGATCTGTCCTCTTCACTTTAAAGGATTTAACACAGAAACACCTCCGATTTAAAGAAAATAATGATCAGTGATCATCTGACAGGATTATTACAGTTTAGAAGAATTTAGGCCCCTCTGGGGCCCATAATGTTCTATCTGAAGTGTTTGTGTCAAATCTCAGTCTGTGTGTCTGTTGTGTGTCTGTTGTGTTTGTCTATAATGGAAATTAGAAAACTGCTTTGTGTTTATTAAAGAAAAAAAGGTCAGTCAGTTTAACATTATTAATATTTATAGATTTTATATTACAGCTCTTTAAATCTGTTGTTTGGATCAACAACATGAGTTCTGAAGGTCACACTGGGATTATAAACTTTACTGCCCCCCAGGGGCAAAACACCAGAACTGCACTTTGAGTAGACAGCCAGCGTCAAACTGACTGATGTGACTTTAGTGTGACAAAGACAAATAATTGATAATTAATAATTCCTTCCTCTTTAAACGGATGTTTCCTCCGTTTCCATTAAAAACCGGCTCGTTTCAGGCGGCATCGTTAAAGTGTCACTTTGTGTTTTGCTGTTTTCAGTGTCTGGATTTTCTGTGATGGACCAAACGAGAAATCTGAGTCACTGATTACATTTTAAATGACTCGTGTTTATTTCTGATGTCTCTTCGTCTCTGAACCACGTTAGTCCTAAAATGAGGTCAAAGGTCAAAGAAACAACAAAATGATGATTTCTGAACTCATTCAAAAGAAAGAAAACATGTTCAGTAAAACTGCTTCCAGAAAAGACAGCTAAGTATTCCTTCAGTGCTCTTAATTAGTAATTACAACTTTCCATTTTTCCCACTTTCTTGTTGCTCAAAATAAACTTTTGATATTTTTTTCTAACCTTATTTATGTCCTTGTAGTAAAATAAACATTTTCATAGCACGTTACCTGCTCAGTGTTTCTGCTTCACCTCCGTCCGACAGAGACGACAAATTCAGGTCATCGTCTCCGGCAGCATCCCTGCCCGTTACCACGGTAACGGGCAGATAGTCTGGATTTATATTTATATATTTTTAGCTCCCATTGGTCTCCACCGACGGTTTGTGAAGCTTCTACTTTGTTTACGTTCATATAAAAAACTATTTGAGGTCCAGATGGCTTCAGCTCGGATGGATGGAATAATTCCTGCTGAGGGAGAAAATAACGAGACAACTTCAACACTTCTGAATTAGAAAAGTTTTGATTGATCTTCAGGAAATATTCAGATTTCTTCAGATTCTGGTTTTTTCATTTTGATGAACCATATTTGTCCATATTAAAATAAAATGAGAGATTTCATGCAGCATGAATCTCGAAGGAATAGTTTCACTTTTTGAAATAAATTTGAGGAACAAAACAACTTTTAGAGTTGCTGTATAGAGAATATTCAGGTCTGGGTGGAAGCTCATTACTGCCAGGAATATAAAGTTTAATATTAAAGATGAGAAATACTCCAATTTCATATTCATACAAGTTCTTACTGGCTGAAATGATCATTTAGGTTTAGTGCAGTCTGGCCTTAGAAGCTCTGGAGTCCATCAATGTCCTTCAACATCTGCACAACGAAAAGAATGAAAGAGGCCGACACGGATCTGTGTGTTGAAGGAGTTTGGTTTAATATCGTATTGAAAAATAAATTAACGAAAATAACTTTAAAATGCAACAGAAGATGAAGAAAAGAAGAAAGAAAAATCAGATTATAAACATTCTTGGCCAGCAGGGGGTGGAGCTGCAGCGCTCATGTAAGATTAAATTTACAAATATATTTATAAAAGAGGAATATTAGACATATCCACAAATCACGAAAGCATTCCTTTACATCCAGTGAGCTGAACCTGGTCTACCACCCAACTGTTGTTCTCGCAGCTACAAAAATGTCTAGAAAATTTATATTTATATATGTATAGATTTCATACACATGCTGCATGTGTTGATGAAGCTGTAAAAAACTAAACTGTACAAAAACAAGAAGCACACGGTGGTGATGTCGTGGATGGAATGATGATTCAATAAAAAACAAACAAAACCTGATTTGGTAAAAAGAACGAGGTCGCAGGAATGAACTCAGATTTTAGCTTTAAAAACTGTAACGTGGGGCGACGGAAACGAGTGAAGACAACACAGATTCCATCTTTAGTGTTTTAACCAAACGGCTTCTTGGTGCTTTAAAAACAGGAGGAGGAGCTTCGGTCCTTCAGATTCGTCAGGAACGACGAGTTTAAATATTAAATATTATCTACACTGAACTGGAACGCTGCAGGTCGGACCGAGAGGACTGACGTCTTTCACACCAACCGCCACTTTAAATATGGAGACCACAGAAGGTTCCAGAAGCAAGTCAAAGTTCTCTCCTCTGGAGACCAGCAGAACCTTTAAGTCCAGATCATCTCCGGGTCGATACTGAGAAAAAGATCTGAAATCCTCCATCTTATGATAAACTGATCTATCAGACTCCTCTGCTCCGTCTGGTTTCAGCTTCTGTGACTCTTTCCCCAAAGTCAGAAACTCATGAAGGTCTGAGGTCTGCCAGAAGAGACCTGGACCCGGTCCAGGTGGTCTGGATCCAGACCCTGATGTCTGTAGTGTTCATTTGCAGCCGGTTTACATCTTTAAATCGACTGATTCACTGTTTTCATTTAAAAACTGAGTCACTTCCTGTTAACAGCAGCATAAAAACACCTGTTTAAAACCACCAATGACTAATGCTAAGCTAACAGTTAGCCTGTGACAGAGAGTATTTTTATTATCTCATAAACTAAACCCTTAAGTGACAGCTGACTGCTTTGATCATCCATTTTCTGTAAAAACAACTTCCTCTTCTCGACGTGCAGATTTTATATTTTTCTCTGTTAACTTTATTTTATTTGAAGCTGTCAGGAAGTGATTTGACTGTTTGACCTTTAAAATCGATAAAACTAATAAAAAAAAAAAAAATCTATTTGGAAAATAATGAGCAGATTAATCTGATAAAAAAAAAAAAACAACTAAACTTCCAGCTGATGATGAAAAAGTGTCAACATGTAAAATTAGACATAATCTGTTTTCTACCATTAAAGTTTGTTGTGAATGTTTTTAAATGGAGTTGTTTTGACTGGAGGTCACATGACCATCAGTGTCACTGGCGACGGGAACGGGGAGCCGATTGGTTCGTTGGTGTCGTTTGTTTCCGTTCGGTTGGTCAGTCCTCTCAGTCTGAACGCCTCTAAGAGTAAAGCTGTAAACTTTGGTTGTGACTCCTCCCCCTCTGACGGGGGAGGCGCCGTCAGAGGGGGAGAGTGGCGAGAAAAGTCTGTGGTCATTATCTTCAGTCGTACATTCACATACATGGGAATCACTAATGTCAAGTCGTCATGCGACAGGTGAACACACCTGGGATGACACTCAGTGAGAGTAATGGCCCCTCCCACACATCAATACCTTAACCCCGCCCACTGACAAATAAAATGCATCACACTTCTTGATTCAGTTTGTGGTGAGTCCCACAGCCGCCACGGCGAGAAACCGTCATCTACAGTCAGAACAAAAACTGATTTAAACATCTCAAACGTCCTAAAAACCGAGCAGAGGAGGGGGGGGGGGGGGGGGTAACACCTGATGGGACCAAGATGGCGTGCCGCTAGTTTTTCTTCTTGATGTTGTTGTTTGAGGCGAGCCGTGACCGTGGCGCCGGAATCAGGGTTCCCAACGGGACTCGACTCCGAGCAACCTCAAAGAGTTTGGAGAAAACCTGGAAGGGGGGGGCAAAATCAGATCAGCGTAATAATCACTGTCCCTCAAATAGTTTCCAACAAAAAGCCCATTTCCTCTTTTATCAGGACTTCCCACAGCTTTTCAAAATAAAACAAACCACAAGTGACGCTGAGGTGCTCACCTTTCGTGGCGTCCTCTGAAGGCATCAAAGACAAAATACAGACAACAGGTCAAAGGGAGGAAGGAAACAGGAGGAAGGATCAGAGGAAGGAAACAGGACGAAGGATCAGAGGAAGGAAACAGGAGGAAGGATCAGAGGAAGGAAACAGGAGGAAGGATCAGAGGAAGGAAACAGGAGGAAGGATCAGAGGAAGGAAACAGGACGAAGGATCAGAGGAAGGAAACAGGAGGAAGGATCAGAGGAAGGAAACAGGACGAAGGAAACAGGAGGAAACAGGACGAAGGGTCAGAGGAAGGAAACAGGACGAAGGGTCAGAGGAAGGAAACAGGAGGAAGGATCAGAGGAAGGAAACAGGAGGAAGGATCAGAGGAAGGAAACAGGAGGAAGGATCAGAGGAAGGAAACAGGTGGAAGGATCAGAGGAAGAGAGGGAGGAAACAGGAGGAAGGATCAGAGGAAGGAAACAGGACGAAGGATCAGAGGAAGGAAACAGGACGTAGGATCGGAAGAAGGAAACAGGAGGAAGGATCAGAGGAAGGAAACAGGAGGAAGGATCAGAGGAAGGAAACAGGAGGAAGGATCAGAGGAAGGAAACAGGAGGAAGGATCAGAGGAAGGAAACAGGAGGATTTATTAGAGGAAGGGGGGGGTCAAGATCAGAAATGACTAAATAACGTAGCTTTCTCTGATTGGCTGGCCGTCCTGATGTCACCAGACTTTGGTTCTTTAAACCTCAAACACTTTCCCTTCAGATAAAAACACTGAACCTAACCTGGTTCTTCAGATACTTCTTGGTGCCAAAAAGACGACATTTCCATGACAAATAAATCCGGTTCAGGTCGTTTAAAAACTTGGTTTGTGGTTTAAATCAAAATGTCTCAGATCAGATGAGTAGGTTTATTTTGACGGGTCAGTATAGTGGACTTCCTGTTCAGTGTTGAATGATGTCCTGTTTGTGAGGCTTCGACTGATCTAATAAACTAACTGAATTCAAACCGGTCAGGTTTGGTGGACTCACCTGTTCCCAGAGCGTTTCAGCCACCTGGTCGATGACGCCGCCAACTTCACGAAACTCTCCAGAGTATTTGACGTACGCCCAGACGCAGAGCGCCGTCAGAGTCACGCCCATCACGAGGTTACACAGCATGGCCACGGAGTTGATGCCCACGAAACCCGTGACCAGCGACACCACATACATGACGAACATGACGGCGAACAGCGTGGCGGGCGTCCGCGCGGCGTAGAAGATGTTCTTGCCGTCGTTGTGCTTGCTGAAGCTGGCGTAGGCCTCGTCGAGCTCTGCCTCCAGCTGCTCCTGGTAGCGCCGGCAGAAATCCTCGCCACCCATCTTCTTGACGGAGCGGAAGTGTCGCACCGACGCCTGTCGCAGCTCCACATGACGGCGCTCGAGCTCAGCCGGGGAAATGTAGGGTTTGTCTCCACCGCAGACCTGAGAGAGCAGAAGCCACGTCTAGTTAACGGGACGAAGGAAGACTGAACAAATAAACATTCGTCACACATTAAACATTACCTGCTCCATGCTTTTATTGTAGGCGTCTTTGGCTCCTGCTACAGCTGCTAGGTTATTGGCTTCAGCTGTTGCCTAGGAAACAGATGAAAGAACAGCATTAAGGCCCAAGCCCCACCAATAGGAAACAAGCTCCACCCACCTGGACCCACCAGCCAACCGTGTTGGATTACTGTTCATCTAAAATTTGCATTATTGGGTCAAAAAATATATAACTATTTATTGAACCAATCAGGGGAGATGATCTGATCCACTATTCTGATTGGCCGACTGACCCGATGTCCAAACAGCTACAGAGAACTGATGGAAACTACAGACGGTTTTCAGTTCTTAAAAAAAAAAAAAAAAAAAAAAACTACGGATGTATCTTCTTATGGAGATCAGCCCTTCAAAATAAGACACTGGATCAGTTTAAACTTGTGTTGCAGAGCTGTGAACAGTCAGCTGTTTGTTTGTTGTTCTGATTTAATGTGACCAATAACTGGAGAGGGATGGTCTGAACTCACCTGGAGCATCGACTTGGGATGAGGAAGCTCCTCCCCTTGGTAGATCTTCATGTAGGCCTGAAAACACAAACAGGAAAATGAATGTGGACAACAACAACAACAACAACAAAATCATGTTCCAACAAACCAAAGAAGAAAAATTTCCAGACCAGCATTTCCCAAACTGAGCCCCCTGGTGGGGAGCCAGGGTTTTACAAGATGGGCAACAAATTTCAAACAGCACAATCATAATCGACATCCTCTTCGAAAACATCAAAAATTCCTCCATTGATCCACCGCCCCCCTCCTATGATATTTCTTTAACACCAACACTCCAGTGAACCCACCTTGAAGTACTGCAGCAGGTCTCTGCAGGTGATCTTCACTCCTCCGATCTCTTTTTCCACCAGGTTCTCTGGAGACAGCAGCGTGGGGACCAGGTTCACCAGCTCCTTCTTAAAGTCCTCGTCGATGTCTGAGAGACACCAACAGCCATCAGACCAGCTGACGCTTCAGCAGATTATAAGCAACCATTTAGTCACCAAGTCTACCTCTGAGCCGGCCGTCGAACTTGGGGTTGGTAGCCACCCTGAGGCCGGGGTGCGGCAGCAGGAAGCAGCTGATGTTGGAGAAGCAGGAGTGGATGTGTTTCCTGACGTTCTGCAGCTCCTCGTGTTGGTTCTGCTTCACCTGAAAGCAAACATCAGCACCTTCGTCTTCTCTGACAATTCTGGGACATTCCCTCAGCTTGGATACTTAAAGTGTCATCTTAAAAATGACCCCCCCCTCCCCATTAGCATCATTAATCCTTGACCCCTGACCCTGGGGTCCAGTGGTTGTCCTTCTGGTAAGACCTGGTCTCAGCAGACCAGAATGATGCCTCAGTGTTTGAGAAGAACCAAACCAAGCCGTTTCCTCCAAAGATCATACAGGTATGAAGACGTGGTAACCAGGACGAGAACAGTATGGAACAAAACTCCTCCTGGTCTTCTTTCCAGGTCTGACGTTGTGGGTGGTGAATCTCACCTGTAGTCGTTTCACCAGGAAGCTCCGTCCTCCCTCCAGACCGTACGGGTGCTCGTAGGGGTAACTCCAGTCTCTGATCAGGAACATCAGCGTCTGAGGACAAACATTCAGCTCATTGATTGAAATAATAATAATAATAATTCTCCTCAGATCCAGAGTCAGCTGATTCTGTCTGATCAGTTCAGACTCTGAATGTTTCCTTGTTTTCCAAAGAAAAGTTCCTCTCATGTGTTTGTGTTGTTCTAGAGCTGATCTGAAGTTTCCATCTTTATCTGATCAGGAGTTCTGCTCATTAATGATGAAAAATCAGCTTTAAAAACAGACTTTCTGGTTATTTTTAGTAGTGAACTAATTGCTGTATTGGTCTCATTTTGTAATTTGAAGGATTGGATTAAAACCTGCAACAGTCCTACCTGAAAAGGTTTCTCGTAGACCTCTTCCATGGCCAGTCGTCCGTACTCAGTGAAGAGCTGAGGAGAAGACAACAACCAAGTTTAAAGTCCTGGCAAACATCAGGAAACTTTGACTGAAGCTGGATCAGGCAGCTGAACTGCTTTCATCGGGTCTGAGAGCTTTTCTCCACTCAGCAGGAGCTAAACAGAAGCTGCTGTTCAACCCCATCCCTCTTTACATCTAACCAACACATCAACTCACAACAGAAACATCAGCTCAGCTTCGGCTTCAGTAATAAGTACAGAAGAACAAAGAGCCAGTCGGTCCTGTCAGGAGCTGCAGACCGACACTGACCTGGAGGTGCTGAAGGTCGTCTTCCTGGACGTTCTGGGACAAGTTGTAGACCTGAAACACACCAGACCAAAACCTGGACTCGTTAGCAACCCAGGACCACTTTAAAGTCCCAAGCATGGATTCAAATCCTGATGCTGGAGAATTCACAGTCTGCCGCAGCAGACATCATCATTCCTGTCAGTTTGATCGATGAACTAACTGGACCTGTGAAGTGAAGACGGATTGGAACGAACAGCTGACCTGGACAGAGCTGGTCATGGTGCTCAGGGCGAACAGCGTGGCGCAGTCTTTG
>CM068487.1:27411437-27463937 GCA_034769265.1 Remorina albescens
TGTGAGGGAAAGGAGACCAGAAGCCTCAGAACTCAAAGACATACAAGGATTTATTTTTAAAAAAAAAAAACAAAAAAACAACAACACAATTTTAAGGTAATTTTTCCACACAGAAGATTTTCTGACTAAATGCTGGCCTAGGCATCTCTGGGCAGCGCTTCGGTGCATCAGTCCACAGCACTGATTACCTGCTTACCTGCTTACCATGGCATCGGTCAAACTAAAACAACAAAATGCTGCGGCGCCTGTTGGGGGGCTTCTGTGGACCTGGTCTACAAAGTGAAGTTTTAAGGCCCAGGTTTTTACAGCTGTACTATCTTATTGGGACAGGTTGGGCCGTGAAGGATCCACCTGTTGGAGTCTTTGTTTCATAGAAAAGGGGAAACAAAGACAAGCAGTTAGGCCGACTCAAGTGTCTGTGGATGAGATGGACAGCTACTGCCATCCATAAACTAGCAGACCATTCAACAACAGCCTGATCCTGAACATGACTGACAGGAAATTACACTGCTGAAAGAATTTTGTAGAACAATTTCCTTTTTCCTGTGATTAGTCAACTGTTTTTCAGCGAGCTCTGGTTTTAATCCATCGTATTACTGCAGACTTCAAGGTCGGGTTCACTAACAGGGATCAATAAACTCCTTGCTGGGTGGAAATAAAAATTCCTGGGTTATTAAAGCATCACAGGAGCTCAGTAAAGAGGAAGGCTCAAGAGAAATACTGCCATTATGGGATGGCCAGAGGTTTACAGTCAACCAGTGAAACCAGTGGACTAATAACACTCTCCTCTCGCCTTCTACGGCAGCAGTTACACTTCACCAGCCTGCAGCTCTGCTTCAGGATATTTCAGAGACGGATTTGAGTCTTTGTGGATGGAGTCACTGAGCACGAGTCCGTTTGAGAGACGGAGCCTGTGACCTTCTGTGGTTAAGTGACAACACTCAGACGGCATCATGTGATTCCACAGCGAGCATGGCAGCCTGAAGCCTCATGGGAAGATGCACAGATCCTTCATTCAGGTCAGAGTTAAAGCTGGCCGGGCCATGTGAGCACGCTGCATGCAGCAACACAACAACACTGAGCTGCCTCCACCACACAACTCACTGCTACACGTTTGTTACATGAACGCGAGTCATGTTGATGCTTCTGCCGCCTACAACAAGCAAAGTTGATTAAAAATATCATCCAGGGGAGAGAGAATAATACAAGGCGCCATTAAAACCTGTTTTGGGCTGGATGGTGATGAGTGCTTTGACTGAGGCTTTTGAGAAGGCCAATGATCCAGTTAAATCAGTCATACTGCTGGAGGGAAAACACTTATCCAGTACAAAGCAGGAATACATTGTGAAGCTGAAATTTTGGTGAAAAGAATTCAAAGTTATTTAGTAAAAATATAATTCTAGATGTTGTTAAAGCTTCAGTTTGAGCTGTGGTAGATATTGTTAAAAATTAAAACATTTCACTGAACAGGTTGAATGAGCTTTTAGTTAGTTATCATTGTGGCCTCAGTGCATTCAACTGTTCATTCACTGTGAGGCACACTTTTCATCTAGACCAATCTAACTGAAAGCAAACGGGAGACACTGAGCAGTTCGTTTCTTTCAAGGTTAAATCAGCTTATATTTAAATTCAAACACAGATTTAATTGTGCGTTTTCCAGTGTTGTTGTAACTGAGTCACCGTCTCCTCACAGAGCTGTAGTCGGTTTATGTTTGATCACGAACATCTGAGATGATCGGCTGACATTAGAGGGGAAAAGGGGATAAAGCCAACAGCTAGCCAGAGTGTAGCTACTCTGGGATTGAGCTAAATGTGTCCAGTTACCAGCCTGTTAACTATCAAAACACTGATAATTAGGGGTGTGCCAAAAAAAAATAAAATAAAATAAAAATCGATTCATATAAGAGTCATGATTCTCATTTACTACGATTCAGAATCGATTTAAAAAAAATATATAAAACAAATCCGCAGGCTGCGGATGTCTCCGGTGTCTCGGGTGTCCCCTAACCCCCTGAGCCTGATTGGGAATATGATAAAATTTTGCAGGTGTTCATACTTTAGAAAAAAGGATGAGCCCATTTTCTGCTGCCATTTTGAAACACTCACTTTGTAGACAGAGCCACTTCACTTAAACTAAATGAATCAGTGGATCATCTGGACACGTTCCCTCCAACACCACAAAGAGCTTCTCACATTATTACTTCATCAACATGGCAGCAGCAGTGAATAAGCACATCTCCCTGTCTATCCAACAGCTCAAAGTGATTTCCTCATAACTCCACCCTTCTCATTTCACCTCACACTGAAATAACAGTCCGGTCTGGCTGCATTGACCACAGCAGCATGCATGGCCTGGGGTCATATCTTATCAGAACTCAGGAAACGCTCACAACTGGGGCGAAGGGTATGAATGATGAAAGCATGAGGGCACATAATGAGGGTTAGGCTTTGAAGCTTTAGTGTGAGCAACATTTATCTCCACTTTATCAAGGCTACTCAGAAACAGCTGAGGAATAATCCCAGTACAGTCTCACAAGCACATTTTCACTGTAAAACACTAAATTTAACAGCCAGTCCTAATGTTCCATGGAATAAGAAGACTTGTCCAGAACTCCATTCAAAAATCTGCCAGTTTAATCTATGAGCTTCTCTGAAGAAGCAGTTGAGAAAAAACTACTCAAGACTCAACAACGTTTTCTTTCAGCATGTAAATCCAGATCAATAAGCATCAGCTTCAGGTACTATCTAACAGCAGCTCTTCCAAATGTGAATTTGCACTGAGGAGGTTAAGTGCACCACCACAACAACCACATGACAGCTGATGCCTCGCTTTTTGCCCCAGTTTGGTCCTGGCACACAGCGAGCAGCTCTCCGGGTCACCGGAGGTCCGTCCAGCTGCAACAACACAAGCAGCACCAACTCACGTCCAACAACCCAACAAAGAGAGAAACAGTGAGGTAGAACACCAGCTGCTTGGTTTTTATAACACTTTTCAGTGTCACATCGCCACCAAAGGACCAACAGGACAGAAGTAGTTAGTGTTACTGAAGCACGATCTGTCTTTACTAACCGGGCTCCATTCAAAGCAGCCCAGATACCTGCTGAAGTTAACCGAGAGAAAAATACAGAAACAGCTCAGTCTGATGATCTCTGACTGAAACTACACAGCAGATAAACACACATGTTGGTCTGGCAGCTCCCAGAAACTCAGTCTGTTGAAGGCAACTAATGAGTCAATATTAGACCAGCATAGCCGTTAGCCAGGTGTGCTAGCAGCCTAGCTGGTTAATCAGCCTCCGGAGTGAGCGGTTAGTTAGCCTGTTAGCAGTTTAAACAGTTTACCAGAGCAGAGCAATACAGAAGGCCAGCTGCTTGTTAGCAGGACGGCCAACAACAAACAGACCTCCGGGGGCCGGACACCAAGCCGAGTACAGCACACCACACACCGACACCGGCCGAAGCGCCGCCCGCCCCCGGAGATGAAGCGCCGAGGTTCGGCGATGTCTAACGGCTCGGACTCGGCGGGGATGCGGTAACGGACGGAGGATGACATTATTTCGACGGAGCGGCGCTTCCTCCCGGAGCCCTCTGCGGGACGCAGCGCTGTGGAAGCCTCCTGTCCGGGGGGGGGCTGCCGCCCTCTCCGCCCGGAGCTCCGGATCGATCTTTATTTACCTTCTTTGAAGATGCTGTTAGCGTGATTCCGCTGCCTCAACCTGCTCTCCTCCGCCGCCATCTTTCCTGACCTGCTGGTAGCGGCGGACCGCGGTGACGTCACGGGAGCGCGGGCGCCTGCGTGATGCTAAATACGGAGCCGAGGCTCCGCCCCCTGCTTAGCTAGCTGTTAGCATATGAACCTAACAGCTAGCGGCAGTCATAAAAAAAAATAAAATAAAATAAAACAAAGGTTTCGTTGTTTTTTTTAACAGAGAGTGTAGCAATAACTTTGTCTTCCAGGATCCAGATGCTGGGAATTAAATTAATTATCGTTTAAACCGTTTAACCCATTTATTCTTTATGTCGCATCAACATGACGTCACACCAGAAACACTTTACTATCATCTTATTTAGTTTTACAGAAGTATTACCAGAAATCTGCACATACTTAAGAGGTGTGAATTATCAAACAGACTGCTGGGGACTACAGTCAGATGATGCTAACTTGAGAATTAAAATGTAATTCCACAATACTTTAGCTTTTTAGGCTTCGTTATGTGCATTCCAGAAAAGATATGGCGAAACATTAAATCTAACCAGCTGTTAAAACCACAGATAGGTGAGTTTTTACCTAGCTAAGGTTTTGGAAAGCTGCTGTTTCCAGCGATCTGTATAGAATATAATCATTAACAATAATCCAGATGTTCAGCTTTAGAGCCAGTATGAGTGGAAACCATTCGATCAGAATGTGGAAACAGTACGGACGCTCCAAAGAGTTACTGTGACGGAGCAACGGCTGAAATAACCAGACAAACAGACATCTGCCTGTTTGTTGTTTGCTCTGCTGCTCATATTTCTGGTTTTAATTCAGGTCAGGTCACTGAAAACTGGAAAACAGGGACATCTGGTCACCTTAATCCAGGTGTACAACCCGACTTAGCTTCATTTATTCTGAAGTGCTGCATTAGGGAGGAATCATGCATTCAGCTGTTTGTGTCATCGATCTTCAGGGTGAGATGTTTGATGATGAATGTTTCCTGCGTCATGTTCAGCTTTCAGTGAGAAAATGATGAAGCTCATTTATGGGCTTTTTTAGAGCGATCTCTTCTGTAGAATACGGGGCTGGATGGATGTGACATTCAAACTGGACCTAGTTCATCCTGAATGTCAGAACTTGTTTTTGAGACCTTGTGATTTTTCTGTAGAAAATGGATTTGAGTGGATTCAGTCAGCTGAGTTCTTGGATGTTGGTGAGCGGGAGAAAAGGATCAGTCTCAATCAGCTGTTTGTCTCAGACACACTGTAGAAGAGTCTGCAGGTTCAAACTCTGACCTCGTTTCCTCTGCTGCGATCAGATCAGGATCAGTCTCACACCTGGATGTGAGTGTGGTTGAGTGATCTGATAACAGCCCAGTCGGTCGGCTGTCTGCGCTCACAGCGGCTGATAGCACCAGCTGTAGTTACAGTCCGTTAACCTGAAACACATGCAAAGTCTTCAACTGTCGTTTTCTTCCACTTCTTAAACACGCCCCATTCTGGGCTGTGGTGGCTAATCACCACGACACAACAGAAAGAGAGTTCTATTTCCAAGCCACGAGCTAAAAAAAATAAAATTTCAGAAGTGAGCTGAGTCTTCATTCTGCAGTTTGCAGTGTGATTCAGCCAAAACGAGCACAGAGTCCTCATCAAGGATTCAGATCTGAAATCATTCAGTCCCTGAATTATTGATGAAAGACAGACCCAGCTGCATGTTCCCGCTTTTTCTGAACCTGCACCGCAGCTTCCAGCTCCGAGAGCGTCCGCCATCTTAGATTTTGTCATAGTGTTGTAAAAAGGGGAAAATGTCCCTCCTCCTCCTTTATATTGAAGTCTATGGGAAAATGTCCCTCCTCCCTTATATTGAAGTCTATGGGAAAATGTCCCTCCTCCTCCCTTATATTGAAGTCTATGGGAAAATGTCCCTCCTCCTCCTTTATACTGAAGTCTATGGGAAAATGTCCCTCCTCCTCCTTTATACTGAAGTCTATGGGAAAATGTCCCTCCTCCTCCTTATATTGAAGTCTATGGGAAAATGTCCCTCCTCCTCAGTAAACGTTTTCCTGATGAGTTTATGGTCTCAGTCTCTAGTTTACAGTCTTCAACACAACATGATGTTCATTTTTTAAACGATGCTCCATTTAGAGGGAAACAGAGCAGGAAGGAGGGGAGGGGTTAGGGGGCGGGGCTAACACAGGGGAGGGGTTAGGGGCTAATTTGTGATTGACAGACTGTACCACCCAATCAGGACGGAGTCCAGAGCAGGTCAGACAAATTACAAACCGGAGGCTTCAGGAGAGCTTTATTTCTGCTGTGAAAGTGTTGTCACGGCGGGTTAACCTCTACAGAGACAAGGAGGACAAACACACTGCAGCTCATCTGGATTTAACAAACAGGAAAACAGGGTTGACAGTCAGAACCTGCAGTTTAGGATGTGCCATGTTCAACAACGTTTGACACAACATTTATTAACAACAGCATCCACTAACAAAGAGTCCAGTGATTTTAGGTCTTCACAGAGTTTAGTTTGAATTTACTCCGGGGAACTGCAGAGGAGCTGGTCCCTTGGTGACCTGTTCTGCTGATGCTAAGCTAAGCTAAATCTAGCAATCTCCCATGTTACGTTTTGTGTTTGGTTTTTGTGTGCACACGTGAACAAACATGTAAACTGTCTGTTTTAAAGCTTCATTTGTACTGATTAACTTCCACCAGCTGACACATTATCAGCAGACAGGTGGACCGACGGGCCGCTCCAACATCCAGCTCACAGCCGGATGGATGCTGTAAACTCCAGAGCTAAAGAAGCACACGGTACTGTAAGTATTGCTACTGAAAAAGTCACAGTTCAAACAACAAAAACAACAAAATATTCTATAAACAGAGTTCAACACTGGCCATCAATGACGTTGTGCTTTTATGCTCATTAATGTCTCGACAGATACTTTTTAAAGAAATCTGTGACGTGATCATTTAGCTCTGAAAACAGTCATTCAGAAGATCCACACAGACTGTAAAGACCTTCTTTACAATCACAACAGCCCAAACACACCAACTCCAACATCTGTGTCCCTTTTTTTTCCCAAAAACAGAATGTAAAATCAATTGATCAATAACTCAGAACAATAAAACCACTGAACTTTGAATTTAAGGCGTAAGAAGTCACAGATTCCACAGCGACATACAGCAAAGTGATCACCTTTCTTCCCAACATGATTCCCTTTTCGTTGTTCTGCACCAACTCAGACCTGTTGCATAACTGTCAGTATAAGACATGAATGTGATATCAGGAATAAGAGGATGACGGGAGAAGAGATCATACTCCAGGAATGTGAAACTAAAAGGTGGAATGTGTATCCCAAAGTGCCGTTTTGAAAGAGAACTTAAAGGTCCATCCGGTCTGAGAGAGGAGATGGAAAACTGCTCTGAGATGGTTTTTGGTTCTAAAAACCTCAGATATCTTCTTCAAAATAAAACACTGGAGAAGTTCAAATGTGGCACTTTAACATAAAATATCAGACCTTTAAGAACTCC
This sequence comes from Remorina albescens, assembly GCA_034769265.1. Lineage (NCBI taxonomy): Eukaryota > Metazoa > Chordata > Actinopteri > Carangiformes > Echeneidae > Remorina > Remorina albescens. Next base: position 27,418,662 of record CM068487.1, read on the forward strand.
ATCCTGTATGACCAGTAGAACTATATGCTATTTAAAAATGTCTGCAGTCTAAACACATTCTGATATTCCCACGCTGTCATCCTGTTATTCCGACACGTACACTGCAGTTTGGGAGGAATTACACTCGACTGTATATTATTGTCTGTGATCTAAAGCATTACCGACTATGAAACAAAATAAATACTCAAACCAAATAAAATCACGTATTAAAACAATCAGGCTCTCTTCACAATAGGTCTGGCTCTTCCTGCTTAATGTCTGATTGGTTTATAAGTTTTAATGATTCCTCCCTGAGTTCTGTTACAACATCAAATATTTCAGTTTGATTGATTTATATCTTCAGGATATGAGTTAGCGGAGGATAAAGTCATTCGCTGATTTTGATTTGTCATGCTCGATTGAATTAAACTCTTGAGCTGGAAGAAGATTTCCTATCAGGCCGCCGACATCATTTGGACAAAGGCTCTGGGCTCATCCCGTCATTAAGGTGCTGCTCTTGTTAAAATGCTTCGTCATGACCGCTTCACTTCCTGCAGCACGACGAGTCAACACGAAATTCACAACAGTCATCCATTCAGACAAACAAAAAAACTGGGATCCGCTGTTCCTCTCTCTCCTCTCTGGTCCGTCCAGATGGGGCGGGCAGCCGCGACGGCCATCTTGTTTGTTGTGGGTCACAGATGGGAGGAGGTAGAGAAGCAGAGTTTCAGGGTGAAAGGGTTGGAGCTGTCTGCAGGTCAGACAGGGAGAGGGAGGAGGATCAAACACTGAAGGAGTTCAGCCAAACGCAGCTTTCACTGCTGTTTTCTCTTTAACGGCACATCTGTGTGAAACCTGACATGAAGCCTGCTCATTGGTTACTGATGATGTCACCAAAAAACTAATCCTTGATCGGTCGTTGATCATTATTCTGTCTCTAAACCTGGACCTGGACTCTCTCTGGTCACTGGTTGTATTCAGAAGTCAGACTGTGTTGAAGTCTATGGGAAAATGTCCCTCCTCCTCCCTTATATTGAAGTCTATGGGAAAATGGGGAGGGATTAGGGGGCGGGGCTACGACTGCAGCCATTTTAATTTCAGGTTACCTGGTTTAAATGATGCTCCATTTAGAGGGAAACAGACCAGGAAGGTCGGGGCATATTATCATTTAAAATAATGTCGTGAATACTTCTTTTAGAAAAGAAACGAGCAGTTATCAGACTCTCAAGGTGTCAAGCAACTTTCTGAGGAGATCACCAAACAAAGCTGCCATTTCCTTTCACCTAAAAACTCTACTGAACGGCTGAACCTCCGGCTATGCTAAATGCTAACTATGCTGAGTGAGTGAGATCATCAGCTGTTTGTCAGGACATGGTTAGCCTAGCTTGGCACAAAGACTGGAAGCCTTTGGGAACAGCCAGCGAGCTCTTGTCCAAACGTAATATACAGAGAAAGAAACCACAGCCTCAGATAAACTGCCACCACAACACCCGACCGGCTCCCAACAGGAGCAGCAGCATTTATCTGATCCACTGAGTACTTACTGGGAATTCTGATCTGATGGTGGTTGAGGACAGTCAGCGCCTCCACGGCTTCAGTTTTACTGTCAAACTCCAACAGGCCCGACAGAGTCTTTGAGCTGGCTGCAGGGAGGAAGAGGAGGAGGAGGAGGAAGGAGAGAGAACGATGAAGCAAAACAGAGAGAAGGGACGATAAAAGAACATCTGAGTCAGAGAGAGAATCCCAACAGTCGCATTCAGCTCAAACACTTCCTGATCTGAGCTCGAGCATCGACTCACGTTTGGCATCGAACACCTTGAACTTGGTGAAGACGGGAACGTTGTGTTCAGTGCAGAGCTGGAGATCAGAAACAGGAGAGAGGTCGGAATATTTTCTTCGGTTAACATGAAGAACAACAACAAAAACAAAGTCCCAGTCTTGAATTTGTCAAAGGTTTTAAGAGAAAACATCCTGTTTAATGAGACTGACCACAGAGACGCTGAGCAGTTCAGCTCTTCTTTAAACTGAAACACACTGAGAGAATGGTGTGTTGTTGCTCTGCAGCTATCAGCCTGCTAACTGTCAAACAGACTGAATCAGGTCACTTACACAGCAGGCAGTGATGAGGTCATCACCATGTCGGAGACAACAACCACACCTCAAAGACGTATTTGGTCTGAGGGAGTTAGGAGGTTCAGAGTTGTGTTTTGGTGGTTTAGTCTGAGAAACGTGCGTTCACCAGGAGGACCTCCTGAGAAGAAGCAGCCTGAGAAGTCTAATGATGTGGTCTGCTGTGAAGACTCAGGTGTGACCTCACCTTGTGCAGCTGGTGTTGGCTCAGGGTGGGCGGGGCGTTGTAGAAGTGGAGGACGGTGGCAGGCGGCTGGATGATGTTTCTGCCGCTGTGCGCGCTGCTGAATCGGTTGTTTCTGGTCAGACTGAAGTCCTGGTAGCTGCTGCTGCCGTCGATCAGCTCGAACACCTGACTGAGAATCACCGCCTGCTGCTTGGACACACTGAAGGGTGGAGGACGGGCGTTGTGGGGGGGGGGGGACAGAAACAAAGCCATGTAAACTAGACCAGTAGACGGTATAGGACGGACAGTCGGGGACATGAATGGATGAGTAAACACTAACATTTCATCGACCGCCTCTGAGGCCGCAACAGATCTGATTGGTTCATTAATTGAAACTCCAACATCTGAAATGACATTGAATGCACCTCAGGATTCATCCTCTGAGGGCCATGAACCTTTATTCTAGCCCTTTGACTGGAGCTCTGCTGCTTTCCTTCTGTGTGTTTATCCGTCCATTCTCATCCTCCATCTTTGATAGTGACGTCTAGAGTCACGTCTCTACGTCAGACGCTCCTATTGGCTCCGGTGGGTGATGTCACAGCCAATCAGAGAGTCTCTGGATCAGTCCTGTATGTTTCTGAGTTTATTGTGTTGACAATCAGATATTTAGAGCTGATTTTTCATCATTAATGAGCAGAACTCCTGATCAGATAAAGACAGAAACTTCAGATCAGCTCTAGAACAACACAAACACATGAGAGGAACTTTTCTTTGGAAAAGAAGGAAACATTCAGAGTGTGTTTTTAGTTAGTTCTTCTTAAGCCTTAATGTGTCTAAAAGTCCTGTCACTGACCAGACGTTGAGTTTTTTCCCGAACACCTTGATGCTGTTGAGGTGAGTCACGGCTCGATCCACGGCGTACTCGTCACCCATCTCCACCAACGCCGTGCCGGGGACGCTCTTCATAAACTTCACCTGCAAAGACGAACCACCACGAAGGAAACAGCTGTGAATCAGTCAGAGTTTTTTTCACGAGCTTCATGCTGTTTAGACGGTGCAGGTTTTGTTACTTTGATACGAACACATGCAAAAATATCACAACAACAACACACCTTTTCCACGTTGCCGTAGAGACAAAAGAGGTTGAAGATGCGGCTGCAGTTCATCTTGTTGGGGTGGAGACCGCTCACCATGGCGACGGAGCTGGAGCTGGCGTGGCCCAGGAAGGAGGAGGAGGAAGAGGCGGACTTCGAGACGAGCAGTGGGTACGAGATGACGTCCTGAACCTCCTCACTGCTCCGCCGATACCTGCTGTTACCGGGAAGAGGCAGCAGGGGGCAGTGTGGACCTACAGAAGGGACAGACAGGCACAGAGTGAGACAGGCAGACAGACAGACAGACAGACACACAGACAGTGAGACAGACAGACGGACAGGTCAGTTGGTCAGTCAGTCGGTCGGTCAGTCGGTCAGCCGGTCAGTTGGTCAGTCGGTCAGTTGGTCAGTCAGTCGTTCGGTCAGTTAGTCAGTCAGTCGGTCAGTTGATCAGTCAGTCAGTCAGTCATTCAGTCAGTCGGTCGGTCAGTTAGTCAGTCAGTCGGTCGGTCAGTTGATCAGTCAGTCAGTCAGTCGATCAGTCAGTCAGTCGGTCAGTTGATCAGTCAGTCAGTCAGTCAGTCAGTCATTCAGTCAGTCAGTCGGTCAGTTGATCATTCAGTCAGTCAGTCGATCAGTCAGTCAGTCGGTCAGTTGATCAGTCAGTCAGTCGGTCAGTTGATCATTCAGTCGGTCAGTTGATCAGTCAGTCAGTCGGTCAGTTGATCAGTCAGTCAGTCAGTCAGTCAGTCATTCAGTCAGTCAGTCGGTCAGTTGATCAGTCAGTCAGTAAGTCATTCAGTCAGTCAGTCGGTCAGTACCGTAGCCGTTGGATGGATGTTCTCCCAGGATGGCCTGACGCTGCCTTCCCTTCCCCCGCTCTGAAACAGAAACACATTTTGACAAATGAAAGCTGACAGGAAGGCTGAGCGCACACAGAGCTCAGTGTGGCGGTCTTGGACTGAAGGCTGAGCGCACACAGAGCTCAGTGTGGCGGTCTTGGACTGAAGGCTGAGCGCACACAGAGCTCAGTGTGGCGGTCTTGGACTGAAGGCTGAGGTTCAGAGTCTGAGCCCCATCAGCGCTCACTGAGCTCCCTCCACCTGCTGCTGCAGACGAAGGGCTCGCTGCTGAGCCGGTTCCTGTGGCTGGTTCAGGTCTGCAGATGAATCCAAGTCCTGGATTTATGTTTTCAATCTCAAGGAGCAACAGACTGTAAACAAACATGGATGAAGCCTGGAACTCAACAAGGTGTGTGTGTGTGTGTGTAGAAAAGGCCACACCCACAATCATAAATTCTCCGTCGCCATCTTGAAACAAAAATAAGTCCATTTGTTACGTCACTCAAAGAGGCCACGCCCTCAGTCACCGTAACTTGTGTTGATAATGATGCTTTGTTTTGTTTATTACTGCTGTAACCATGACAACAGAGGTCAACAGAGGTCATGGTTGTGTGTGTGTGTGTGCGGTCCTACCTCGTTGCAGCAGGAAGGGTTTGCTGTAATCCCAGCTGCTGTTGTCGTTTCGGACGACGTTCAGTCTGTTGGGCTGCAGGGGGCGACAGAGCACAGCACCTCTGGGTGGGTGTGTGTGCGTGGGCATGAGCGAGAGAGTGTGTATGTGTGTGTGCACCTGAGTGTGTGTTTGTCAAGAGCACTGTGTGAGTGTGTGTGTGTGTGTGTGTTTACCCGAGCGTATTCGATCTTGAGTGTGCAGCAGCCGGCGTAGATGTCGGCTCCGTTCAGGGCCAGCTTGGCCTTCTGAGCGTCCTCCACTGACTCAAATGTTAACGAGCTCGTTAAGGATGAGCGAGCAAACGGGCCAATCAGAGGAGAAAAACAAGACCCCCCTCTTGGGGGTTCTCTGTCTGCCTAAGTGAACCCGACCTGGTCCCAACAAACCAAGTCCAATTAGCTTTGAACATGAAGAGCTGCAGCTTCATGCAACTAAACTGGATTACACAACACACACACACACACAGTCAGGATATTCCACCATGGCCTGGATGCCGTTGCGTTTGAAGATGACGATGCGCAGGACGTTACTGACGGGGTTACAGACGGTGTACAACACATCCTGAGAGAGAGAGAGAAGGGGGGGGGGGGGGGGCAGATGAGTCATTGTAATAATAACATGAATTCAAGGGGCAGGTCACAGTGATCTTGACCTTTGACCTTTGACTACCAACATTGAACCAACAGATTTGAAGAAGGTCCCTGAAGGCGTCACTGTACTTTCGGACCCAGCTCGCACGTCTCGACCCCGAGCAGCTGAAAACGATCTTAATTATTCCGACCGCAGACCGAAACAAAGAACCGGCGCCATCGTGGAAATTTAAAAATGGAGTTGGAGCGGCTGGAGTGTCCCGATTCCAATGTTCTTTATACGCGGCCTCCAACATATCCCAAGATTCATAGCATGCCAGTAACAGAAAGAATCTGAAAGCATGGACTTCAGGATGATGCTGTAAAGATAAGATGTGGTTCTGCTGGACTCACGGTGGTGATGGGGTACAGCGGGTTCTGGATGGACAGCAGCAGGACCTTGTTGCCGCTGGAGGGGTCGTCTGCGTTGGTGGGCCTGGTGATCCTCTGGCTGGTGGAGAAGTTGAAGAAGGCCTGCTGCTCGGCCACGTAGACCGCCTCACGGGTTCCACACGACACGCAGCGCTCGGCGCTCTCCACGCTGTCGAACTCCACCAGAGCCTGACGCTTAAAGGGCATCATCATCACGTAGCTGCAGACAGGAGGGATCAGACAGGTGTTGTACTGATCAATGAGACACAACAACACACACAGACACACACTCCAGTTTAGATATTAAAGGACTCTGAAGGAATCCACAGACCATGTGACACCACTGTTTGCAAAGAGAACTAAGGTTGTGTTGAAGTCTATGGGAAAATGTCCCTCCTCCTCCTCAGTAAACATTTTCCTGATGAGTTTATGGTCTCAGTCTCTAGTTTACAGTCTTCAATACAACATGATGTTCATTTTTAAATGACGCTCCATTTAGAGGAAGGAGGGGAGGGGTTAGGGGGCGGGGCTACAACTGCAGCCATTTTAATTTCAGGTTACCTGCAGAGAGTTCAGAGCTTTGGCTGAGCAGCAGGGGCTGCTGGGAGGCCTCATGATGTCACTGAGTCTAATTCAGGTAGTTCTGACTGAGAGCCGACTGCACGCACAGGAAACACCAAAATAACCAACAACCCAAAACTCAGCAGCCACCTACAAACAAGAAGATCTGCAATGTCTTCATCCTCACCTGCTGTTGGACTGTGATCAAAAACATCCATATTTCACATTAAAGGTCCAAAGAGAAGGTGTCACTTAAAAAACGGTGGTGACGCGTGTTTGAAGGTGAACATTCTTACCAGATGTTGCCGAACTTGTCCAGCGCCTCCACGAGATCGGCCTCCACCACGGCGTCGCACAGCCCTCGGACGTGGACCACCGGGGACGGGGGGATCCGGTGACTGTCCTCCACACAGCCCTGCAGAGAGAGGAGACACAAACCCTGAATCCCTGAAGCTGCTCGGACTCTGAACAAGCTGACATGGTGACCATTAGTTTATTTATCCTGATTTATAACAATGCCACATTCTGTCTGTCGGTTTGTGAGCTGCCATTTTGGAACCTCCAGTTTGTAATTTGTCTGTCGGCCATCTTGTTTTTTTTTTTAAACCTTCAGTGGAACCTCTGCTGAGTTTTGGGTTGTTGGTTATTTTGGTGTTTCCTGTGCGTGCAGTCGGCTCTCAGTCAGAACAACCTGAATTAGACTCAGTGACATCATGAGGCCTCCCAGCAGCCCCTGCTGCTCAGCCAAAGCTCTGAACTCTCTGCAGGTAAATGGATCATGACAGAAGGTTCAGTGTGTCGGCGTTCGTAAGAGCTGTTAGAAGATTCAGAATTATGTGTGTACTAAAATAAACCAACCCTTTCTACAGCAGCCGAGAACAGACAGACCAACTGAAGGGTGGTTTGTACGTCCCAAACGGGTCTGTCTTTTGACAGCCTGACGGCCATTCGACAGAAGGAAGGTTTCCTGTCCTCTGATGTGGGGACAAACAGACACACACCTTTGTGATGTGCGACAGAGGACACACAAACCAAACCATCAGTTTATCATCCAGAACTCTGATCTCTCTGTTTTAAACCTCAGCAGTCGTTTCACAGCCGCTGCTTTACTTCAGACAGCGGAGGCACAGGAAGCTCGTAGGAGTTCCTGCCTTTAACCAAAACGCTTCTTTTTGTCGGTCCATTTCAGTCCAGATCAGCTGGTCTTCAGAGCCGTCGTTGGCCCCGATGGTTCCGTCAGGCCTCCTCTGGGTCAGGTCGGGGTTTGGGTGACCCAGATCTGAAGTGAAGTGTCTTTTTACAGTATCTCAGAGTATCAGGTGGCTTTAGAGAGGCGGAGCTGCTTGAAGGTCATGACAGTTGTGGTTGCTCTCTTCACGGTGAGAGGAGAAGCGACGACAACCTGTTTTTCTCAGAAAGCTGTGACAGTTTTGCAGCCTGACCTTGTTTTTGTTCCTGCAGCTTCACGCAGCTCTCACAACAGCATAGGCAGGAAGTACGCTCTGGTTGGCTGTTTGACGCCCTGCAGCCTGCGGAGCGGCGTGCAGCCCAGACCTCCATCCAGAGATGTGCTTCAGTGTCGGTCAGGACGCTTCACGGCGCCTTGACCTGTTAATCTCGACCTCTGAAACGACAGGTGATGTCAGTCGTGCAGCTGCGGCCCGAACAGCCTCCGCTGCATGTAGGCGCCACTCGGTTACTAAGGCAACGCCAGGCGGGAGGTTGGCGGGCTGAGCCTTGGCCTGGTTTGTTTGAAGAGGAGGAGGAGGAGGAGGAGGAGAGGTGTTAGTTACACGCTCGTGAGTCAACCATGAAACGATGCTGCTGTTGATAAGGGTGACGGGTTGCCATGGTAACCTCATGGTTAGAGCTTTGCAAAGTTAAACTTGCTCCTCTTGTTTATCCCCAGGAGTGCAAAAGGAGGTGCAGCTCACGCCGTTACCATGGTGATTGTACATCAGCTTTTTTTCAGAGGGGTTGAATGCATGTGTGTGTGTGTGTGTATGTGTGCGAGGCTGAGTGTGCAGCGACATGTTGCTTCCTTCCAGTCAGGCTGCTGTATCATTACAGTTCTGTCTGACTGCAGCCTCGGCTCCTCCTCCTTCATCACATCCTCCTCTTCCTCTTCCTTCCTGACGCTTCACTGTAAACATTAGCTGAGCCTGTCGATGAGCCAACGAGCTTTAAATGAGGCAGCAGATACATCATTTATAAGCCTCCACGTGTTGAGGGAATATTGTGTTTTTCTGTTGTGTGTGTGAGCAGAGATCAGACAGCTTGTCCCCGCTGTGTGAACGAGGTATCACTCAGCTCAGACAGTTAGCGTCCCCGTTAGCGTCCCCGTTAGCGTCCCCCACAGGACCGATCACAAACAGCCTGATGGTGTATTCATTCTCCGAACACTAAACACTAAAGGGTCCATCCCCTGGGGATCAGGAATGGACGACACAGACAATAAGTCAACAGGTTTCTCAGATTCAGGTTGGTTTATAGATGATTCATCAACATGATGAATGAACGTCTGAATGTCTGGTGAAAACATGAATTTATCAGGAAACCTTCAGAAAAGTCCAGCTCTGCATTGTCACTGTCTCACACATCAAGGTTCTCAGATGGAAACATGAATGCTGGATTTGTTCTCCGGGATCAGTTTCACGCCTCGACCGGATCAAAGGTGCTCTGATGTGGGCTGAAGTCGGACAGGAGTCAGGTCGGGTTGTTTGTTGGAATTTTTCATCTTTGGGGGCACTCAGCTCGAGGACTTCAATAATCAGCGTGCTGGCGGGAAGAGGTCGGCCTACCTGCCTGTTTCATTATCTGTCTTCATGCTGTCGAGTGAAGCAGCAGCCGGCCGACTGTTTGATCAGACTCAATTACATCCTTCAGCATCTCCAGAGGAGTCTTAATGGGCTCCATGTGCCGACTCCCAGCAGCTGCAGCCAGACTGATTTAATATTCGCTGCCGTTATTGTCAGCAAACATTTGTTTATGGTTGACTTTTCCCACCTTGGGAAGCCTCCTGAAGGACCTTTAGAGACTCATCTACGCCTTTTAAAGCTCTTCAGCACAATAAGAGACTCCTGAATCACCTCCAGAGACTTTGACTTCCTGCAGAGAACCACAGAACTTCTAGAATCTACTCAGCAAACTGAGACGCCTCCAAACATCATTATCTTCAGAGCGTTTATATCTCCTCATGGTTTCACTGTCGCTTGCTCATCGGGGGATCTGTTGGGTCTCTTTAAATAATCTAGACCTGCTCTATATGTAAAGTGCCTTGATGTAACTTTGTTATGATTTGGCGTTATACAAATAAATCTGATTTGATTCGATTTTTTCTCCTGAAACTAAAGAATCAGCTGTAACAGATCTGATATGCATCAATTTACGTGCGACGACAACTCATACAGCAACTTTATGATTCATCCTTCCTGTGAACTACAACATCAAACTTGTGTGTGAATGTACATCTAAAAACTATTAAGACCTGAACCTGAACCTGAATCTGAACCTGAACTTGAACCTGAACCTGAACCTGAATCTGAACCTGAACCTGAATCTGAACCTGAACCATAATCTGAACCTGAACCTGAATCTGAACCTGAACCATAATCTGAACCTGAACCTGAACCTGAATCTGAATCTGAACCTGAATCTGAACCTGAACGGGATCCTGACATTAAACGTACCAAAAATAAAACTGCTGAGTGTTCCTACTTGTCACACAGACAGTCTTATGTCTGTGACATCATCAGATCTATTCATTCATTCATCTTCTACCTCTGATCTGTTTCCAGGTCTCGGGGGGTTCTGGAGGGCGGGGTCAACCTGGACAGGTGTCCAGTCCATCACAGAGACAGACAGACCTACGGACAGTTTAGAGTAACCAATGAACCCAAACATGATGTCTCTGGAGACTCCACACAGAAAGGCTCCAGGCCGGGAACCGAACCCAGGACCTCCTTGTTGTGGGGAAACAGAGATAACCACTGTGACACCGTGCTGCTCCATCAGCTAGCTAAACAAAGAACTACTGGAAAGTATTTTGTAATAAAGCTTTGGACAAATCAAAACAGTCGTCAGGTCAAAGTTCATCCTGAGGGGAGCATGAATGTATGAACATCGCTGTATCATTCAGACGTTGACGTGTTTCAGTCTGACGTCATTTACAGCAAACACTTCATCCTCACTCTTTATCTAAATCTATGCTCTTATTTTGGAGTGCACCTCTTCCTGTTTGTCTCTTAGGCTCAGATTGTGATGTAGACCTGAACCTGGACTCTTACCAGGTTCCAGCCCCACTCAGGGTGATGGTGCCCCGCAGAGAGAAAACCACATACCCATTCATCAAGGTAAACAGATGGCCTCGGTTTCTGCTGAGTGCAGGCACTTCCTGTCGCTGCCAGAGACTCACCGAGACGCCATATTGTCTCAGAGAGTCCAGGACCAGAGCCAGAGCCGAGTGCTAAATCAACACACACAGACATGAAGGATGGAAACCTGCAACAACCTGCAGATTAAAAAAACAAAACGTCTGACAGCGAGAACACAAAGACAAAACCAGATCCACCTCAGATCTGTGGCCCTGACAGGAAGCAGCTGTTCACAGAAACCCCGTTGGACCAGCTTGGTCCAGATCAGGATAATCCTGAAGAAACGCTTCGTCAGCTCTCTTCAGGTATTTAGATGTTTTTTTTTCTCAGCTGGTCATCGATGGGACTCAGAGCAGAACAGACTCGACGTTCTTCAGCAGAGGTTCTCATTGAGGTTCTCATTGAGGTCCCGTCTAAAGACCTGGAAGGTCACGGGCAGGAAGAACAGGAAGAACAGGAGACCCACCCCCATAAGATCCATCATAAAAGACAGATATGACACACAAAGACTCCAACAGGTGGATCCTATGTGGCCTTCTCGAAGGGCCAGACCTTCGTGGACCAGGTCTCTCTGGACTGGGACAGCTGCAGAGGCCTCCAAAAACATAAACTCTGGGGTTCTGGCCCTGTGGCCTTCTGAAGGACCCTGAAGGACCCTGAAGGACCCCCAAAACCTCCTCAGACATCAGATGTCTGGCCCTCGAGGAGCAGCTGAACCTTCAGGAGCCCCCAGAGGGCTCTCTAACCTCTGAACCTCAGACCTCCATCAGCCCGAGTAGACCCAGACCACTTTCCTGATCCGCCTCCAGGGTCCAAACCCGGATCTTCATTTTAGTAGACTTTCACTCATTTTTTGCCAAACTTGGTGTTAAATTAACTGCATGATGTTTTGATCAGCTGGACCAGGACCAGGACCGGGACCAGGACCAGGACCAGGACCAGGACCAGGAACAGTCACCCACCTTCCCTCCGATCCTCCGGCTCCGGCTGTCGGAGCCTCCGCTCCCCGCCGCCTCCTCGCCGGCAGAGTCCTCCTCCTCCTCCCCGTCCTCTAGCTCCTCTGCGCCGGCCTCCTCCTCCATCCTTAGCCGCTTGGCTGCCGGGTGGTATTCACCTCCTCCTCCTCCTCCTCTTCCTCCTCTTCCTCCTCCTCCTCCTCCTCCTCCTCCTCCTCCTCCTCCTCCTCCTCTTCCTCCTCCTCCTCCTCTCTCTTCTCTCGCTTCCATCTCAAACGTCGGAGAATTCTCGGTTGAAGATTTTCGGTGTGACGGATGATGAAGCGACAGACGCACCTGCTCCGACTGAAGCTCTCTCTACCTCCCTCTCTCTCTTTCTGCAGGACTGCTGATGTCAAAGATCAGAAGAAACAGGAAGTCCCACTCTGCCAGAAATCCTCCAACAGGGTGTGATATTATTATTATTATTATTATTATTAGGATAATGTGAAAATGTAAAACATGTTCAGATCCTTGAAGTAACAAAATAGAAAAAATGTACCCAGAACAGCAGAAATATAAAATATGAGATTTATTTCTGTTTAATTTCACATTCTGTGTTTTGGGGGATTTTCTGTAAACCACACTGGATGGTTTTATTTTGAATATATTCAGTTGTTGTTTAAAAGTTCGGCTTGCCGGATGCTGTGGTGCAGTTAGACAGATGTGTCGTTGCCGTGGCAACGTGAGGAAACAGCTGGAGAGGGACGAACATCTGATGGGACGGGAGGTCCAGTCTACCTGCAGCCTGATTTCTGACAATCACAAAGATCAGAGGTTTACATTTTCAGCCTTAATGTAAGAAAAGTACAATAATAATAATAATAATATGCACAGTACAATCAATAAAAGTGTGGTACATAAATTAACAAAACTTTAGTAAATATGATAAAAAGTAGAATAAATAAATAAATAAATGTCTTTTATTTTTCTCAGAGTGAGACCTCCTGTCAGTGAAGCTGCTGCAGATCTTTGATCTCTAAAGAACAGCTCAGATTCATTAATTTCATTTCTTTCTAATTTCTCTCCCTTTTCTAATAAAAAATCGACCATCAGACTGGATTTCCTTGTTATGATGATGTCTTTGAGTTTTCTGTGATTTTACATTAGAGTTAGTTTTTCTGAGCAGCCTGCGGCTCCACCCAGTGGCTGCTCAGCTCTTCATCATCCTCATCATCATCACCTGGTGTTTGTTTGTTTGGGTAAAATGATGATGACATCATTTTCTGTCAGTGTCTTACTTTTTTTTTTAGAGTATTGCAGCTAAATATTTGATTATTTCAGTGTGTGTGACCATCAGCAGTCCTTCCTGGAAGCTGGTTTGTCGATCTTTATTTAGTGGAATGACCTTTGTGTGTCAGGGAGGGCAGTGCTACACCTCAGAGAATACAGGGGGGCATAGAGGACAGAGAAGGTGTAGAAGGATGGACAGGGGAAGGGAAGACGGTGGAGTGAAGGACGCTTTGCTTCACCTGTCACCTCACTCAGGATCAAGAGTCCAGAGGGTTCCTGTGTGGATCTCTGGAGAGATGGAGTCCAGGTAGGTGAAGGTGTCCCAACAGAGGAGCCGAGCGGAGCACATGTTGATTTAATTTCCTCATTTTTAAATCTAAAAGTTTTAAAATAAACCAGAAAAGTGCAAAGTCCTGATGTCCCTCTGTCAGCAGACCTGATCCTGATCCTGATCCAGATCCTGATCCTGATCCTGATCCTGATCATCGGATCAGGATACAGGAAGCAGAGAATGGGACTTTACAGTAATGTTGTGTGTCTGAAACTAACGAGCAACATGAGACGAGTTCATGTGAGACAAACACAACAAAGAGGTCAACTGACAATAAACAGCGTTTACGTTCAGTGACACACAACAACACAAGACAACACAACAGTGACAGTCAGGATCAACAAAAAGAAGGAGAATTCACTGAGGGGATAAAAACATTTTTTATTTTATTATAGATTAAACATCTAAACATTTAATAAACATGTCAACATTTATTTCTGTTTTATTCATTTGGATGTTAATAAGGGAACCCTCTCAGCGGTTGGAGGCTTTTGACCTCCATGTTGTTGAGTTGTTGTTGTTGTTCATGTCATACAACGACCCCCCAGGAAAATGAATCTCACACAGATAATGACACACTTCATGTGTTTTAGTGAAGCTGACTGATATCTTAATGTCCTGGCGTCCCATGACTGTCAGGTGATCAGCTGACATGCGTCCCGGTTTGTTAAAAACTGAGTTTCATTGTGTTTTTTATCTCGTGTCTGACTGTTCTGTGTTTTATGAGTCAGGTGACAAACATGTTTCTGCTCAGAACAGAAAATTCTGCAGCGTTTCAGGTGATCACATGAACTGTTTGATTCACAGAAGTATTTTTTTCATTTTTATTGTTCTTAAATCGTCTGCCTTAAAGATGCTGAACGAATAAAAGTCATTCTAAAATAGATTATTATTATTTGGTTTGTTTCAAACTGCTCTGTGTGGAGACGTGGAGCGGAAAACTTCACACCCCACATATAAATAAATAAAAGCATCTGCTCAGCAAATTTGAAATCGCTAATTTAACTCCCTCAGAGTTCAAATCAACACTGACCCCGTGTTTATATGGAAACCTCTGGTTCAGAGTTAAATTAACACCTTCAGTAGTGTCGAGATCATCAACACTTTAACAGTGTTACTTAACAAACTCTGATGGTGTAAAATATTAACACCCAAATGGAAACATTTAAATTAATTAGTACAACAACAGTGTTACTTCAAACACTCTAATAGTTTAAAATTGTGACACCAACGTAGTGACATTTTGATTAGTTGGCTCTGCGGCAGTGTTACTTCACAAACCAAGTGTAAAATATTAACCACTTTATTTTTAATCAACACTATTAACAGTTAAAATGTACATGAAATAATCACAAAAATATTTACTTTCCATTAACAAATGACTGATGGCCTGAGTTATATATATATAATATAATTTCTTTTACATCATACTCTTACTTGAGTACAACTTTTGGGTACCAAACCAGCTCTATCTGATCTTCAGGGATATTAATCTAACTCATGCTATGACTTTAACTTTACACTTTGCCTCACCTGAAGGCTGACAACGTTGTTGTGGCTCTGATGGTTCAGTTGATTGTTTGTGCTCAAACTCAAACAGCTTCAGAGTTAAACTAGTTTATTAGTTAACTGTTTATTTACCGGGTCCAAAGACTAACCAGCGCTAACGTTAGCATGAACCATGAGTGACAGCTGCATGTCCGGCGGCGGTGATTCGTTAGTAACAACAATAATACCGCCATTTTCCTGTATTTGAAATATGGAGCCAACACAAACACGTTTTGTGTTAAATATCAATCAAACAGTGATTTCTATCGACATGATACTCACCTGTCACCTGCCTGGTGTCTTCTCTTTGTGGGGAAAAGAAAATGGCCGTCATTCAGATATCTAACGGAAGTGAGCCTCGCCAGGTGCCCGGATGTGGATACCTGTGACCGTCCACGTGGGTGTTTTCTCACCAGAATCAGAATCAACACCTGGATTTTCTTTGAGGAGACCACATCATTTATTTACTGATGAAAGTCATTAAAACAGTTTGGTGGCAAAAAGAATCAGATTTTACAGAATATTTATTGAATAAACACAAATTAAAAAGCTTCCATTCACCCTGGAGCCCCAAAGTTGGTGTGAGTTTATCGTGTTGACAGAATAAAGACAATCAGATATTTAGAGCTGATTTTTCATCATTAATGAGCAGAACTCCTGATCAGATAAAGATAGAAACTTCAGATCAACACAAACACATGAGAGGAACTTTTCTTTGGAAAAGAAGGAAACATTCAGAGTGTGTTTGTAGTTAGTTCTTGTGTAGTGGAGCGACAGGGTCCAGAGGCCAAGTCACCATCACCTGTACTGGCACCGAACAGGTTAGAACAACCAACAGAAAACATCTGTTGCATAACAAACATGGTCAAAGTTCAAGATAAGTGAAATTGAGAAATGCCCCCCCCCCCTTTGGAAGTAATGATGGTCAAAAAGTCTGGTAAACAGGATGAAACCCAACACACACACACACACGTCCTGTCTTTAGTATAAAAAGGGATGTCAGGTTTTTCTGTTTCTGACAGTCGGGCCGCTGTGAATAAAGAGATTCCCCATCTGATTCCTCTTCTCCACCTCTTTCTGCCACGACATCACTGATCGCACATCCCGCATCGAACAAAGCTGCAGCACAAGGTAGGTTAAATTAAACCTACATCGGTGCCCTCTCTGCTGAAGCCTCAGTGTTTGTGGACCGTTTCCTGTATCCCTGATTTGAGGCTATTGGAGCGAAAACATTTGAACCTTGTTGAAGGAAGGAGTGGTGGAGGACCAGAGGGAGACAGAAGTCCTGGGTGAAAGCTGCACGTGGAGGTTCTGCCAGAAAACTCTGTCAAAAGAGTGTTTGTTGTTTTTCTGAGCTTCTCTCTCCGTTTACAGAGAACAGAGTGTGAACCGATCAGACAGAAGCAGCTGAGTCTGAAGATGAGGAGACTTTCAAAATGAAAAACACGACAAATCCTGACGTGGATCTGAAGGATTTGAGGGTAAAAGGGTGTGAAATTCAAAATTTCCCACCACAGCAATAGAAAGATGTGAACACACACACAGACACAGACACACACACACACACACACACACACACACCCCGCTCAGCCCCTCCCACCCCCCATGTAAGAAGCTGTAGATGGACTGAGAGCCGGAGCTCAGTCGCTCCTCCATCTCGTCACCATGAGGTTTGAGGAGATCCTGGACCAGGTCGGTGGATTCTCCAGGTTCCAGTTCCTGCTGCTCTCCATCCTGACCCTCCCCCGGACCATCCTGCCCCTCCACTTCCTCCTGCACAACTTCATCTCAGCCATCCCTCCTCACCGCTGCTCCCTGGGGGCCCTGGAGGACGAGGCCCCCGGCCCCGAGGCACTGGCCCTCGCCATCCCCCGCCGGGACGACGGCACCTTCAGCTCCTGTACGGTGTTCGACCCCCAGGTGACCTCTGACCTCAGCGGGGGGAACGGGACGGCTCAGTGTCCACAAGGCTGGATCTACAACCAATCACAGTTCAGATCCACAACAGCCACCGAGGTAATGATCTGAAACACACCTCATATTTTTGTCTCAGTCCACAAACATTTTTGTGGTAAGTGTCTTTTTCTCATGTTTGAGGTTTCAGGACAAAGTTCTGTTGTTTCCTAAAAACTTGTTTTATGAATTACGGATAGTTTTTTTCCAAATCTCACAGCGGTGACCAAAATAATCCCCGTGTGGTTTCTGTTTTCTGCAGTGGGATCTGGTGTGTGACCACAAAAAGCTGAATGCGCTTCTGGCCACTTATTTCTTCCTGGGCGTCACGTTTGGAGCGATTCTCTTTGGACAACTTTCTGACAAGTGAGTTCATGACGCCTGAAGTCGAATGACTGAAATCAGCAGGAAGCTTTGTTGTGTTTCCAGTGTGTTTGTGTAGTGACACAACAATTACAAATGCCGTGACAGGCGTGCAGCCTTCAGGTTTGTGACGTCATGAAGGTTCGACATGTCGACGAACTCGTATGAAACACTGATGATGGAAATGATTCATTTTAATTAACCTGAAACTGTTAAATCAGTTTAGAATGAATATTTATTGTCTCCTCTGTTCACTGAAACATCAGCAGGCTCCCTTTACCTTCCTGATATCATGCTGTATTATAATATGACTCAGGTTCCGCGTTTGTTCTGCAGATTTCTAGTTAAAAAAAAATTTTTTTTCCTAAAATCTCAGAGAAAAACTGAACAGCTTCTCAAATTCAGGAAGCGTTCAGGTGACTCGTTGGGTCATGTGACCATCAGCTGCTGTGTTGCAGGTTTGGTCGGAGGCCGATGCTCCTGGTGGCGCTGGTCTCCTCCACCCTGCTGGGCTTCACCTCGGCCTTCTCCACCTCCTACGTCATGTTCGCCGTCTCCAGGGCGCTCTGCGGCGCCGCCTTAAGCGGCATCTCCATCATCGGCATCGTCCTGGGTAAGGAAAACCACATCAGACCACATCAGACCACATCGGAGGACTCAACTGGACATCAGAGTGTTCAGATTTTAAGACGAGTTATCAGACGACACAGTTGTGATTCTATTCATTCACCAATTCATCCATTCATCCGTTCATTCAGCTCCACTTGAATGAAATATATGTTTAGATGAACTGAATGTTGTTTATTGTTGTTGTTTTGAAGCTATGACAGAACCATCAGTCTGATCCGGACTACGAGACTCTGATCTGGACTCTGAGAGTCTGATCTGGACTCTGAGAGTCTGATCCGGACTCTGAGAGTCTGATCTGGACTCTGAGAGTCTGATCCGGACTCCTGAGGTCTGATCCGGACTCTGAGAGTCTGATCTGGACTCTGAGAGTCTGATCTGGACTCTGAGAGTCTGATCCGGACTCTGAGAGTCTGATCCGGACTCCTGAGGTCTGATCCGGACTACGAGAGTCTGATCCGGACTACAAGAGTCTGATCTGGGCTCTGAGAGTCTGATCCGGACTCTGAGAGTCTGATCCGGACTCCTGGAGTCTGATCCGGACTCCTGGAGTCTGATCCGGACTACGAGAGTCTGATCCAGACTCCTGAGGTCTGATCCGGACTACAAGAGTCTGATCCGGACTCTGAGAGACTGATCCGGACTCTGAGAGTCTGATCTGGACTCTGAGAGTCTGATCTGGACTCTGAGAGTCTGATCTGGGCTCTGAGAGACTGATCTGGACTCTGAGAGTCTGATCCGGACTCCTGACGTCTGATCTGGACTCTGAGAGTCTGATCCGGACTCCTGGAGTCTGATCCGGACTCTGAGAGTCTGATCCGGACTCCTGGAGTCTGATCCGGACTCTGAGAGTCTGATCCGGACTCCTGGAGTCTGATCCGGACTCTGAGAGTCTGATCCGGACTCCTGGAGTCTGATCCGGACTCTGAGAGTCTGATCCAGACTCCTGAGGTCTGATCCGGACTACAAGAGTCTGATCTGGACTCTGAGAGACTGATCCGGACTCCTGAGGTCTGATCCGGACTCTGAGAGTCTGATCCGGACTCCTGGAGTCTGATCCGGACTCTGAGAGTCTGATCCGGACTCTGAGAGTCTGATCCGGACTCCTGGAGTCTGATCAGAATCTGATGGTTCCCGCTCAGGGATCGAGTGGACGGACGTGAAGAACCGGACCTTCAGTGGGACCGTGCTCAGTCTGTCCTGGAGTGGCGGGAACATGCTGCTGGCGCTGCTGGCCTTCTACATCCGGGACTGGAGACACCTGATGTTGGCCGTGACGGCACCCTGCATCGCCGCCATCGTCTGCTGTTGGTGAGGCGGATACGGGAGCTTCCGGCCGCCGTCACACGTCATCGTGTGTGTGTGTGTGTGTTTAAAGGCGTCTGTTTCCGGTGTGTGTTCAGGTGGCTGCCAGAGTCGGCCCGATGGCTGCTGGCCAACGGGAAGGTGGAGGAGGCCCGTAAGTACCTGATGGCGTGTTCAAAGATGAACCGGAAGGACGGAGCCATGTCCCACCTGGACACAGAGGTACACAACCCAGTTACACACTTTAGTTCCTGCAGATTTAATCGACTGTAACATTATAAAGTTTAAATTTAAATGTAAAGTGTCAGTAAACACTTTCTGTCTTCATTAAAAAGAAAAAAATGATGAAGCTAATGCTGCTAAGGTGTAACAGCACCTAGCCACCGGCTGTCAATCAAATGTAGACACGCCCAAACACTAGCTGGACACGCCCCTCGGCTGATGTAATTGTAAGCATAGACACGCCCCTTCACCTAAGGCAGCACACTTCCTTTAAACTCAGTTCAAATGTAGATTAGTGAGGTCGTCTCCTGGAGACTCGATGACCTCACAGGAAGTGAAATGTGCCGCTGACCTTTGACCTTGTGGTGGCTTCAGGTTCTGGGGAAGGTGATGCTGTCTGAGGTGGCCCAGAAGAGTCACTCCTACGTAGATCTGGTGAAAACCCCCCAGCTGAGGAGGATCACGCTCATCTCCGGATTATTCTGGTACCTTCACACGTGTTTCAGAACGCAGCGCGGCTGTCGTGGTCGCTCTGACTGTGCTGCTCCGCCTCCAGGTTTGCTGTTTCCTTCCTGTACTACGGGATCAGCTTCAAGGTCTCAGGTTTCGGCGTCAACATCTACCTCACGCACTTCATCTACAGCGCGATCGAAGTTCCCGCCAAAATCTCAACCTTCTTCGTCCTGGACTGGATCGGCCGCAGGAACGGTCAGGCCTGGTTCCTGATCACCACCGGAGCCCTGATTGGATTAAACACTGCCATACCTTTAGGTGACATCACATCACTTCCTGTCCGTTCATCCAGACTGTATCTGCTCAGAACTTTAATTTTTTTTCTTCTCCCTCAGACTTCACCGTGCTGCGTACGTGCGTCTCCGTGGTGGCGAAGGGTTTCTCCGAGGCGGCGTTCACCACAGCGTTCCTCTACTCAGCAGAACTCTTCCCGACCGTGCTCAGGTAAACCCTCACACCTGAGAAGTTCAGTGACCCAAACAGACATGAAGCTGTTTGGAGGTTTAAAGTGATTCTGATCATTCCTCCATCTAGAAATGTAAGTTTCATTCTGAAGATTTTCAGCTCTTTATCTTTCCTTCAAATATAATTTTCCTTCAGTCTGACTTTTTTCTGAACTGCTGAAACACCTGCAGCGACTGTTTCAGCTGGCTCACACACTCAGACTGAGAAGATCCAAGTCTTTAACGTGAACTGAAGGTTCAGAAAGCTGGACAAAGAGAGGACAGTGGGGACACAGTGAGACACAGGTGTAACACATTAGGGCGGGGCCAACCATCACCTGCTGTAAGAACCAGAACCCAACAGGAAGTATCAAAATAAAACAGGAAACACACAAACACATATCAAACCCAAACTGTTCCTTTTCCCGGATCCGGACCAGCAGCAGCGTCCAATGAGACGGACAAAAACAGGAAGTCAGAGGGTTTGGTGGCTGCTGATGGAGTTCTGGAGGAGGTCTGGCTGAAGCGTCGAGCTTTAAAGAGCAGGCAGCAGGCAGGTGCTGAACTCCCCCTCGTCCTGAAGGTGGAGCAGGCGCTGAGTTTGTTGTTTGTTGGACAGGCAGTGCGGAATGGGCTTCACTTCCTGTCTCTGCCGGATCGGGAGCTCCCTGGCGCCGATGATCATGCTGCTGGAGGACGTCTGGCTCCTTCTGCCGCCGCTGATCTTCGCCGGGACTGGGATGGTCAGCGGCTGCTTGGTCTTCCTGCTGCCAGAGACGCTCAACGTCCATCTGCCCGAAGACATCCTTGACGTGGAGGAGGGAAGGTACGCACACATCTGTTGCTTGTGAACACAAAAATAACACAACCACCAACACATGCAGTCACCATGACGACGACTGAAACCGGGTCAGTAACACACATGAGCAGGTTCGATGTTTACGCTGTTTTCTGTATTCTCGATGAAAAGAAAGTGAATTGTTTCTTTTCCACTTTTCTTACTTCCTGTTTAGACACAGAAAAAATGAGATGGACGGAGAAACAAATACTGAGCTGTCGAAAATGACCCGTGAAGACAAGACGGCGTCAAAGGAAGACTGATGAGGTCTTCGTCCTGATTGGTTGAGACACGAGTTCCTGTTGGAGCCTGTGAAGACTCTGGATTCATGTTTAGACCTCAAACTTACATCAGAGCAGAAATGATCACAAAACCAGAAGAAACCAGATCTGGAGGAGAAGGTGGATCCTACCTGCTCTGGACTCTGTCCTGATAGGGCGGTTCAGTCTGTCAGTCACACAGCAGCCCCGCCCCCTAACCCCTCCCCTCCTTCCTGGTCTGTTTCCCTCTAAATGGAGCACCATTTAAAAAAGGAACAGGAGGAGGAGGGACATTTTCCCATAGACTTCAACACAGTGTGACCTCTTTACAGCCTTGATGGTCTGTGGATAGACTGAAGACTTTGGGGTCCAGGTTTACAGTCTCTTTGTCTTCGGATGTCACATTAAAATGATAAAAAATAAAATGTGAATTTGACTTTTTCTTCTGTTATTTTTTTCACTTCTCTGAATTCTAATTTTAAATTCTTTCAGGAAAAAAAAGAAAAGTCCCCAAATTCTTTTTTGTTTCATAAACTCAGAAAGTCAGAAAACATGTTGAACGTCAGAAGAACATGTTTATTTCTAAAGCAGTCTTCAGACTGACTCTGATGTCACGTGGCGGCAGCATCAGTTTAGCCCGTTAGCACGACGTCAGGAACGTCTCTGATTCATATCTAAAGTCATGAACAACTTCAAATGTAACCTGATGATGAAGGTCATCGAAGTTCTTCTTCAGGGGAGCGTGAACGTCGGTCATGACGTCCCCGGATGGCTCTGATTGGCTGGTTGGTGATGAAAGGTGCGTCCTTCGTTCGTTCTTTCAGTGCTGAAGGTTCTCCATCAGGAACTGATGACCTGCCATTGTTCTCCCATCAGTTCCTGATGCAGTATCATCAACACCAGAAAGCCCTGGACTGGACTCTGGACTCTGGACTGGACTCTGGACTGGACTCTGGACTCTGGACTGGACTCTGGACTGGACTCTGGACTGGACTCTGGACCCTGGACTGGACCCCGGACTGGACTCTGGACTGGACTCTGGACTCTGGACCCTGGACTGGACACTGGACTGGACTCTGGACTGGACTCTGGACCCCGGACTGGACTCTGGACTGGACTGTGGACTCTGGACCCTGGACTGGACCCTGGACTGGACTCTGGACTGGACCCTGGACTCTGGACTGGACTCTGGACTGGACCCTGGACTCTGGACTCTGGACCCTGGACTGGACCCCGGACTGGACTCTGGACTGGACCCTGGACTCTGGACCCTGGACTGGACTCTGGACTGGACTCTGGACCCCGGACTGGACTCTGGACTGGACTCCGGACTGGACCCTGGACTGGACCCCGGACTGGACTCTGGACTGGACTGTGGACTCTGGACCCTGGACTGGACCCTGGACTGGACTCTGGACTGGACCCTGGACTCTGGACTGGACTCTGGACTGGACCCTGGACTCTGGACTCTGGACCCTGGCCTGGACCCCGGACTGGACTCTGGACTGGACCCTGGACTCAGGACCCTGGACTGGACTCTGGACCCCGGACTGGACTCTGGACTGGACTCCGGACTGGACCCTGGACTGGACCCCGGACTGGACTCCGGACTGGACCCTGGACTGGACCCTGGACTGGACTCTGGACTCTGGACTGGACTGTGGACTGGACTCTGGACTGGACTCTGGACTCTGGACTGGACTCTGGACTAGACCCTGGACTGGACTCTGGACTGGACTCTGGACTCTGGACTGGACCCTGGACTGGACTCTGGACTGGACTCTGGACTCTGGACTGGACCCTGGACTCTGGACTGGACTCTGGACTCTGGACTGGACTCTGGACTCTGGACTGGACTCTGAACTCTGGACTGGACTCTGGACTCTGGACTGGACTCTGGACTGGACTCTGGACTGGACTCTGGACTGGACTCTGGAC
Organism: Remorina albescens; assembly: GCA_034769265.1. Lineage (NCBI taxonomy): Eukaryota > Metazoa > Chordata > Actinopteri > Carangiformes > Echeneidae > Remorina > Remorina albescens. Next base: position 27,442,050 of record CM068487.1, read on the forward strand.
TGGACTGGACCCTGGGATGGACTCTGGACTCTGGACTGGACTCTGGACTCTGGACTGGACCCTGGACCGGACTCTGGACTGGACCCTGGACTCTGGACCCGGGACCCTGGACTGGACCCTGGACTGGACTCTGGACTCTGGACTGGACTCTGGACTAGACCCTGGACTCTGGACCCTGGACTCTGGATCCTGGACTCTGGACCCTGGACTGGACTCTGGACTCTGGACTCTGGACTGGACTCTGGACTGGACCCTGGACTCTGGACTGGACCCTGGGATGGACTCTGGACCCTGGACTGGACCCTGGACTCTGGACTGGACTCTGGACTCTGGACTCTGGACTGGACTCTGGAATCTGGACCGGACTCTGGACCCTGGACCCTGGACCCTGGACTGGACCCTGGACTGGACTCTGGACTGGACCCTGGACTGGACCCTGGACTGGACTGGACCCTGGACTAGACCCTGGACTCTGGACCCTGGACTGGACTGGACCCTGGACTGGACTCAGGACTGGACTCTGGACTCTGGACTGGACTCTGGACTGGACCCTGGACTTTGGACCCTGGACTGGACCCTGGACTGGACCCTGGACTGGACCCTGGACTGGACTCTGGACTCTGGACTGGACCCTGGACTGGACTCTGGACTCTGGACTGGACTCTGGACTGGACTCTGGACTGGACTCTGGACCCTGGACTGGACCCCGGACTGGACTCTGGACTCTGGACTGGACTCTGGACTCTGGACTGGACTCTGGACTGGACCCTGGACTCTGGACCCTGGACTGGACTCTGGACTGGACTCTGGACTGGACTCTGGACCCCGGACTGGACTCTGGACTGGACTGTGGACTCTGGACCCTGGACTGGACCCTGGACTGGACTCTGGACTGGACCCTGGACTCTGGACTGGACTCTGGACTGGACCCTGGACTCTGGACTCTGGACCCTGGACTGGACCCCGGACTGGACTCTGGACTGGACCCTGGACTCTGGACCCTGGACTGGACTCTGGACTCTGGACTCTGGACTGGACTCTGGACCCCGGACTGGACTCTGGACTGGACCCCGGACTGGACCCTGGACTGGACCCTGGACTGGACTCTGGACTCTGGACTGGACTGTGGACTCTGGACCCTGGACTGGACCCTGGACTGGACTCTGGACTGGACCCTGGACTCTGGACTCTGGACCCTGGACTGGACCCCGGACTGGACTCTGGACTGGACCCTGGACTCTGGACCCTGGACTGGACTCTGGACCCCGGACTGGACTCTGGACTGGACTCCGGACTGGACCCTGGACTGGACCCCGGACTGGACTCCGGACTGGACCCTGGACTGGACCCTGGACTGGACTCTGGACTCTGGACTGGACTGTGGACTGGACTCTGGACTGGACTCTGGACCCCGGACTGGACTCTGGACTGGACTCCGGACTGGACCCTGGACTGGACTCTGGACTCTGGACTGGACTCTGGACTCTGGACTCTGGACTGGACTCCCGAGTCTCCAGGTACATTATGAGAAGCTGATTCGTCATAATTTCAGATTTGTCTGAAAATAAAAACTTCTGACGTCAGAATATAAAATAAATCGATGAAAGAGCTGAAAATATCAACGAATATGAGTTATTCATCTAATCTGAGTTTAAACGTCATTTAAATACATAATATAGATAAATATGATAATAACACAATAATACCCCCCCAGCTGATGATGGTGCTGCGTTCAGGTGAACCTCAGTCGTCGCTGTGAGACGTTCATCACTCACAGTTGCCAGCTGAGATTAAAGTGAATCACTGCATGAACAACAGTTACCTCCAGCTGCCACCGGGGGGGGCAACAACCCCCTGACCCCCCTGACCCCCCAGACCAGATCCAGCAGAGAGGACAAAGTTCCTGTTCTGATCGATCAGCAGGACTGGCTCATCTCTGCAGGTCACTGTGAGGAAACGTATGACATCACAGTTGCCTGCAGAGATTAACAAGTCGAGCTGGAAACACACACACACACACACACACACACAGACACACACAAACGTTACCATGGATACTGGTTGGGGTCCAATCATCAGTCTCCCTGTGTGGTTTCTCACAGCCAGCGGCTGATAAAAGAGAGAGAGTCAAACAGAGGACAGCAGCTTTCTGCATCCATTTGACCGATCCGGTTTTTGCTGCTCTTTTAGCTCCGAGTGTGGTTTCCTCCATCTTCACCAGCTACCTTAAGTCCTTTAGACCTATAAAACTTTAGACCTTTAGACCTTTAGACTTCATTTATGTGGAATCGTTTTGTCAGCACAGTTTAACAAGCGTCTGGAACTGAAGCTGAAACAGTTCAGTCTGATTTTTGGCTTCAGAGGTTCTTTATAAAGAGACTGGAAGGAAATGAAAGGAGCCCTCGTTCACTTTGGTCAAACAACATTTAAATATATATGAGACTGTTAATGTACAGGAGCAGTGAACCAAACCTCAACACAAACACACAAAAACACACACAGCGACAAACCTGAGTGCAGATGACATGTTGGATTTGTTCCGGCCTGCGAGCTCCAAGGCCTCTAATGAGGTGAGACATGGACGGACAAAGAATCAATTAGAGCTGTGGGCTGTTGGAGTGGCGGACAGTGGACGGTGGACGTGGACATGGACCCCCCCGGCAGCCTCTATTGTCCTGCCTCCAAAAAAAGACAACAAAGACAATGTGATTTGATTCTGCTTGAGGTGAACTCCAAAGGCCCGAGCGGCGTCTGACGTCTTCAAAGCGTCTTCGGCCTCGTGGTCGTGGTCAGGCCGGCAGATGTGCCCCCCCCCCCCGTTGCGTCCCCCGCTGTGCTCCACATACACCACCACAACACGTCTCCTGTCCCTCCGTCAATAATCAACCCGCCAGAATCCCAAAGTCAGACACTCTTTGCAGATTTTAAGTGCTTGTTTTTTGTTTGTTTTTTGTTTTTTTTCTGTGATAAAAATCACTGAAATAATGTTTAATGATCCAAAGAGATCTTGATCTCCGGTCAGACTCACCTAAAGGATCTAAAGACGACACTTTAATCAAACCAATAAAATAAAAGTCCAATAAAAGTGACAAAACTGTTCATTCTGATGGAGCTGAAGTCAAACTGAATATTCTGTCTTCCAGAATAAAAGAGATCAACGTTCCTGACATGTTCAACTCGTTAGGTCACGTCTCCTCCTCTCCGTGTGAGACAGGAGAGTGGAAAACTTCTCTGTTTGTCAGAAACAGAACATGTGGTGGGCCTCCATTAGCCTCCATCAGCCTCCATCAGCTCCATCAGAACCACACTGATCCTTTCTAACATGATGCTTCAAAATAAAAGTTTGTCTTACCTCAGTCAGTGGACGCAGACTTGGAGGCTGCTGGACTGAGACGAGCTGTGAGAGTCCGGACTGTCAAACCACACTGACCCTGACCCCCCCCACACACACAGCCCTCCCTCCAGACCTCCACCCTCAGCAGACTGATGGTTTTCACTTCCTGTGAGGGGGTTTGTCATCAAACAGAACGGATTGGCGTCATGATTCTGATTTAAATTTTCATTTTTGTGGTGAAAGAATTTAATGATGACACATTTTTATTCTGTGGTGGAAAACAAAAGGTGTGAGCTCAGACACACAATCAGCCACAACATCAGGACCACCAACCACATAGATGGGGATGTGCTGTCTCGATGACACGGACGGATGGATGATGGACGTGTGATGTTCCTCTGACTACAGAGGCTTTAAAGTCAGTCAGTCATTAACTTCAGCTTCCAGTGAAGGTGTTTCGACGTGTCGGCTTGGCCTTGATGATCGTGTGCTCGCCTTATCAGGCAGCCGCCAACCTTCCCTCCACATGTCTGCAGCAGCTGATGCCTTCCCAGCAACACACAGTTTCCCAACACAACTCCACCTGCTGACATGAGACTCTATCTGTGATCATAAAGTACATTAAAACATTTAGTTCATCCTATGTTTATTAAAAGGATCATTTCCATCACCTGTGAGAATGTTCAGGTGTCTGAAATATGATTTTAATATGTTTAACTATCACACGATTACAGGTGAGTCATCAGTCCTTCACCTGTTCAGCATCGTTTTCCTGATGAGTTTATGGTTTCAGTCTGTAGTTTCAACCTGCTGAGTGACCATCCAGGTGGCTACGAGTGTCCGGACGTCATGACTCAATAATAATAATAATAATAATTCAGGATTCAACATGCTTATTGTCATGTGTACAGTAAAACTCAGCAGTTAAACCACACAATGAAATTCTTCTCTTCTTCCACCCCATTTAGATTTAGAGATAATTTAGAGATAAGTGGGACGGAGGGAGGGGCGTTTACAAACGTGAGCATGAAGATAAGAATAAAATATATATATTAAAAACATGTAAATATATATAATCATACAATATAATAAAATAAAGCAGACAGACTACGTAACAGAATAACAACAGACTATAACAATAGTAATAACTATAACTGTGGAATGTATTAAAATAGAGCAGCAAAGGTAAACAGTGCTGTTTAGTGCAAAATATGCTTGTTCACAAGCCTGATGGCCTGGTGGCCTGTGGAAGCTGTTTGAATAATAATAATAATAATAATAATAATATCATTAAGCCGTTCATCTTAAAAGTTTGACTTTCAGCCTGGAAGACAAAACTTTGGGCTGTTTGCCTTCATTATGACGTCACGTGCCTTTCGTCACGCCTGACTGAAAAACGTCTTATTAAGTCACGGATGCGTTTCGGGATGTTTCAGTGTTTTGTTTTTTTTTTTTATTGAATCAGTAAAAGATGATAAAACGGTGTTTTGTGACATTTCTTAAATAATTTTTTCGGTGTTTTCGTGTCGCTGCCGGTCCGGATCAGGCGGAGCTCCGGACTCCTCAGACCGGGACCAGGACCCGGACCCGGACATGGAGGTGGCCGCTGAGGAGGCAGCTGGTTCCTGAAGGTGAGCGGCTCCTTCACCGGAGAGGCTGTCTGACTGTTTGTTTGTTTGTTTGTTTGTTTGTTTGTTTGTTTGTTTGATGCTTTGATTTGAGCCGAGATGAAATTTCCAATGACGAAGTTCTATCGGCTAACGGCCGGCTAAGCTAACAGCGTTAGCTAACTCCGTTAGCATGTTAGATAACAGACCAATAATCAAAAATCAATCAATAATAATCGAGCCTGACATAAATAAGAAAGAATGTTGTCGTTATCAGCTGATTGACAGATGAAAAAATAGATTAAAGTTTATTATTAAGTATGAAATCTAAAAGTTATTCGGTTTTTATCTTTAATAAATAAAATAAAAATAATAATAAATAAAAAGATGTTAATCACACTGCAGATCGTTTAGAATGAATGATGGTGTTAGTTTGTTGAGTGACACAATGTTGGTTTTCTTCTCTCTGACTGTGAAGCATTTTGTGATTGGAGTTTGTAAAAAGTGCCACATAAGTAAAAATGGATTTGTGAGTCTGACCGGGTCCAGATCGAACAGCACTTTGTTCTAAATGATTTTGTGGTTGTTTCAGGAAGGAATGAGACGGTGAACCTGCTCCTGTTGTGTTGTTCTGTATGTGACTGTGCAGAAGAATCTGAGGGATCACCTATCAGCAGTAGATCAGGTCTGTCTGTCTCTGTTTCAGCTCAGCGCCGCTCAGTCATGGGTCTCCGGCAGTTCTGGCAGAAAAACAAAGTCCTGATTGTGATGATTCCCAGTCTGGTCCTGATCCACTTGGGCTGGTACAACCTGCGCTCCAGCTCGCTGCTGCAGAAAGCCAGAGAGGAGTCTTTTCCTGAGCCCGGCATCGTCACCTACGTCCTCAACGCTAAAACTGCTTCTGTGGATCCTCCTGCTGCCGCCAAGACCAAGTGAACCAAACTCAGGTACGAACCCTGACTCAGCCTGACTCAGCCTCCAGAACCACCTCAGCCCAGACCTGCAGCTGCCCCGACAGCCACAAGGTGCCGCCGTAAGATCAGCATCAGAAATACTTTAAGGGGATTGGGTCCATTCCAGCTGAAATATTTACACACTTCAGAGTTCAGAAATAGAAAACACATTAACATAAAATAAATAGTGAAGGATCTTAAGCTTCTTCAGAGACGGCACAACCAAAGTTTATAAAAGAACAGGAGATACAAATGTATTAATATTTTCCTACATGTCACCTCAATAACTTTTAGCTGACGTTTGAGCTGATTTCATTTTACAGTTGACAGAACAGTAATTGATTATAATTGATCAGCAGCTGGGACGTTGTTTTTTTTGTCTCCTGCAGCTCCTTCACCTTCAGTTTTATTGGAGAAAAGATAATAATACAATACGAATTAACGTTTGATTCTAATCTCGTATTTAAACGTGTTGAACTGGAGAAATAAAGTCTTGTTCCTGGCAGAGCGGCAGCATGAAGCCTCAGAGCTGGCTCCGGAGGAACTGGCTGTGGGCGGCGGGCGGCGCCTTCCTCTCCATCCACGTGGTCAACTGGCTGATGCAGAGAGCCGTGAAGAGAGCCGTTCACTCAGAGGTGGCACTCAAACAGACAACTGCTGACCGGAAAGTGGACTGATCAGTGATCAATGATCTGCTCCCTGTTATTTACCTCATCACTGCAGGAGAAGTGCTCCTTATTTTTTTGTTGTTTTTTTCCTCATTTATTAAATACTTCAATCAATAAACCAATAAAACAATCAGCAGTTTCCGCAGTTCAGATACTTAAGGAGCTGATTCTACCCAAAATAAATCTATATTCCACGGTGGAGTCGTCCATCAGAGGATCCAGACTGACCTGGGAGACCTGGTCTGACTGCAGGTCTCAGCAGCTCCTGATACCTGATACCTCACAGACTGGATTTCAGTCAGCTTGATAAATGTTGCTTCAGAAGCTGCTTCCAGGTTTTTCCACACCTTGACCTCTGACCTCTCCTCTCACTGAGTTGTAGGTCTTATTGAGTCAAAGTTTCCCAGAATGCCTTTCATCCAGTAAGACATGACATCAGGATGGTTAAGATTTCATTCAGCTGATTTTCTGAAAAAAGAAATACAAACATGAAATAAATCCTGCAGTTAGCAGATTTGGTAATTGATGGAAATAAATATTGAACACATCAACCTTTTTTCCCAGTAAATATTCTGTCAGACTTTGGTATGAACTCCAGACAGCCACACATGAACAACACATGGAATTATTTTTGTAATAAAATGAAAGAAAAATAAAAATGTTGTCTTTATTCTCTCATCACATAAAATCCATTTTCAATTTTACAGGAAGCATCACAGCTAATTGTTGCTAAAGTGGCTAAAATGTGTTTTAAACTTTATTGATTTTTCCTGAAAAAACAGAAACAGACCCCCCATGAAAAGGATCTCCAGCCTATTAATCTGGGGGGGGGGGCAGTTTATTCCCAACATGGACACAAACATGCTCGTCCTCCTTGTTGTGGTCGGATTTCTTCGTTGTTGTTTTTGTTCTCTTTTTTCTCGGCTCGGTTTGAATTCCTCTCTTTTATTGGGTTTGTGTGAGCTTCCTCGGGTTAACTCTCAGTTAGCGCTCAGACTAACTGCCTCTATTTTTATTCTGCTCTCTGAACACTCAACAATTAAAACGGGATTTGACCATTTTACTTTTTTACATTTGGTTTAAGGCCTGAAGCTGCCAGTGGCTTTTCTTTATGGTTTACTTTTACCATCCCACAAATTACCTTCTCTCACCACATTAAGGGAAAGAAAGAGTCACTGAAACCCATCGAATTAAATTCCTCTGGAAAAGCTGGAGGAGAGAAAAACGACACATGAATGACTGTAATGGAAGTGTCGACAGAAAAGTCCACCTCGGTGCATTATTACTGAGGAGCAGAGCGACTTCTGTCATCTGCACCTTCAAAGTTATTCATGAATGTGTTTCCAGCTTGATGTGAAATTCTAAATTCAGGGAGTGACAGCTGAAGCTCAGACTGGAGCTTTGTGTGTCCTCAGAAACACAAAGCTCATCGCTGTATTTCAGTTTGGCCGTGCAGTCAGACAGAGTGACGGGATGAAGTCACCGTTTCTCCCGCGGCTCCACAGTTCAGAGTCAGTTTCTGTTTTTTTGTTCTTCTTGCTGTCGTCTGAACTTTGGGCCGGTTTCTCTTCTGAGCTCGACCTTTTCTCGTATTCTGCGATCTTTCCTTCCAGCTCCTGGACTTTGATGGAGAGCGAACGCTGGAGTCCTGCAGGAGCGTCTCCTCTTTGAGGAGCTCCCTGTGAGATTTCACCAACAAACCGCCGATCCTCTGCAGAATCACAGAGCAGATTCAGATCTTCAGTCTGGTGAAGGTGGTTTATCATCCTGGTCATGCTCTTTCTGAAGTTCCTCTCTCTCCTGATCAGGATCTCCTCCTTCTCAGAGGTTTCCAGCTGCAGCTGTTTGCACGGTCCGTTTCTTTTTGGAATTTTCTGTTGAGGTCTTTCGTCATATCTTTCGGGACCATCGTCTCTTTTTCAGCCCAAAGACTCAAAGCTGTCTTTAAGGAAGTCAGACCGTCCGTCTGAAGCTTCATCTGTGTCCAGACTCTATGAAACATCCATCTGGAGCTTCTCTTTGGGGTCACAGATTTCTTGGGCTCCTCGTGGAAACAGATCTCCGGTTCTGGTTCTCTTTGGGTTGAAGTTTCTTTGTATTTCACAGGACAGATCTTTGCAGCTCAGTTTGAGGATTCCTATCTGAGTGATCAAAGTCTTGTTCTGTTCTGAATTTCAGCTCAAACTGGGTCTTGATCTGATGCAGCTCGTTGAGTTCCTCAGATCTCCATGAAGGACCTTTTCCTGAATCTTCACTTCTTCATTTTATCTTCCAGCTGAGTTGAGACAAATGTTTTCTTCACATTCATCTTCTTCCTCTGATCCCTTTCCGGGTCACGGGGGGGGTTCTGGAGGGCGGGGTCGCCCTGGACAGGTCTCCAGTCCATCACAGAGACAGACAGAGACCAACAACCGGACAATTTAGAGTCACCAATGAACCTTCAGCAGATCTTCAGGAGTACCGACGGTCAGTGAAGCGTTCGTGGCCTTTCGAGTGATTCGAGTTGTGCTGTTGATGACGGACAGCTCGGACAGACTGACCTGCTGACCTTTTTGGCTTCGATGCCTCCCTCTCTAACCAGCGGACCACCCTGTCAGCGGCCTGACCTCGTGTTTAGCTTCTTGCTAATTTCCACATTCTGACTTTGATCCTGACTTTGCCGCAACCATTTCGCTTCCCTTTTTTTTAGCCACAAGTAATTCTCAAAACCCCAGTTCGTTCCGCCAAAGCGCTCCAGATGCAGCCGGTGTCAAACTCAGTTACGCTGCAGCTCGGAGGAGGTCGGTGCTCTGAGCATACCGTGGCTTTGGCGGTCTGCAGCGTGCTCGCCCACATGGCTTCCTTCCACGTTAGGCTCCCTAAAGAGCAACGCCAAGACCCGGCAGAGAAAGAGCTCCTGGGCAGAACTCCTCCGGCCGATGTCAGCTCCCGGTCCGGCAGCCAGCCGGCCTGAACGCAGAGTTGTGCGTTTGCAAGTTGTGTTAGAAACAACAGACCACCCAAACCGGACTGAGATGATTGTTGGAGACGTGAGAGCAGCGAGGAGCCGCTCAGCGATGCCACCAACACTGAGTCAGAGTGGAAACACACAAACACTCAGGTCGACACACAGCAGCATGTGGTTGTCATTACACTGCAACAACACAACACACACACACTGAAACACACACATGCTGGGGAGGGAATTTACGGTATGTCTGACTGCCTAAAGTGACTCCAGAGCTCAGAGAGTTCTGGATCTGATGATCATCGAAGGACAAAATCTGTCCAGTACTGATTACAGCCGAACTCCGTCAGATCGAGAAGGACCGAAAGAGAACGAGAAGAAAACGTGACAGGATGAATCACTGCTTCATCCAGTCTCTCTCTCTCTCTCTCCCCTCCTTGCTCGACCTCAGGGAGTTGACGTCAGGTCTCTCTCTTTCAGTGTCTCCAAACTCCCGCAGTTCCCACAATTGTCTCTGAGCTGAGTCATACTGCCACACACACAGACACACACAGACACACACAGACACACACTTCACCACACCCCCTCTCGGAGCAGTTTGAGTCTCCAGAGCTGTAAGAAGCCAACTAGAGTTGAACATTCGCAGCTTTTCATCTGTTGGAGCGTTTTGGGAATCGAACCTCAAACCCCGGGCAGCGTTGTGTGGACACACAAAGAGCAGCTCAGTGACAGCTTTACCCATCAGGGCGTTGATTTTTTTAACATTTCCTCAGAACACTCAGAATCAGCTGATCTGTCCAATCTGAACCTGATCAGATCTGGATCAGTCTGACTCTCTGACTCCTTCTGTTTTTATCCATCCATTCTCATCCTCCATCTTTGACAGTGACGTCAGAGTCACGTCTCTTCTTGTTGTGTCTTCTTGCTGCTTCTGCAGTCAAACTAAATGTGATCTGTCACACTTTGAGCGACACGAACTGCAGAGTTGAACTCAGATTCAGGCAACATGTTCAAAGTCTTTTCTTAGAAAAAGTTTGGTACAAAAACACTGAAGCTGGCCGAGCACACAGAGGAAGACGCTGGGACGAAAGAGACAAGCTGCGCCAGCACACATTAAATACTACAGAGGACAACTGGACACAGGTGAGACACATTAGGGGACGAGCAGGTAATCAAACAGCAGGAGGGGCAGGGCCTGGAATTAGATGAGAGGAGTACAAAATAAAATTGGAAGTGCAGGAATGAAAAACACAACTCAGCTGGATCCAACTGGATCAGTCCATAAAGACAGAGAGACAGAATAAAGACAGAGACAAAATAAAGACAGAGAGAGAATAAAGACAGAGACAGAATAAAGACAGAGAGACAGAATAAAGACAGAGACAGAATAAAGACAGAGAGAGAATAAAGACAGAGACAGAATAAAGACAAAGACAGAATAAAGACAGAGACAGAATAAAGACCGAGACAGAATAAATACAGAGAGACAGAATAAAGACAGAGAGAGAATAAAGACGAAGACAGAATAAAGACAGAGACAGAATAAAGACAGAGAGACAGAATAAAGACAGAGACAAAATAAAGACAGAGAGAGAATAAAGACAGAGAGAGAATAAAGACAGAGACAAAATAAAGACAGAGAGAGAATAAAGACAGAGACAGAATAAAGACAAAGACAGAGAGAATAAAGACAGAGACAGAATAAAGACAGAGACAGAATAAAGACAGAGAGAATAAAGATAGAGACAGAATAAAGACAGAGAGAATAAAGACAGAGACAGAATAAAGACAAAGACAGAGAGAATAAAGACAGAGACAGAATAAAGACAGAGAGACAGAATAAAGACAGAGAGAGAATAAAGACAGAGACAAAATAAAGACAGAGAGAGAATAAAGACAGAGAGAGAATAAAGACAGAGACAAAATAAAGACAGAGAGAGAATAAAGACAGAGACAGAATAAAGACAAAGACAGAGAGAATAAAGACAGAGACAGAATAAAGACAGAGACAGAATAAAGACAGAGAGAATAAAGATAGAGACAGAATAAAGACAGAGAGAGAATAAAGACAGAGACAGAATAAAGACAAAGACAGAGAGAATAAAGACAGAGACAGAATAAAGACAGAGACAGAATAAAGACAGAGAGACAGAATAAAGACAGAGACAGATGGACAATCAGATATTTAGAGCTGATTCTTCATCATTAATGAGCAGAACTCCTGATCAGATAAAGATAGAAACTTCAGATCAGCTCTAGAACAACACAAACACATGATTAGAGCAGTTAAAGTGTGTGTCTGTTGTTTGTCTGTCCATAATTTGCGGTGTGATAAACAGGGTTGGGGCTGATTCTGGATCTGGTTCAAGGTTCCATTTATTTATCCATAAAGACCAGAAATAACGGCTCTAATCAACCGACGCTGATCGTAAAATAACAAACAGCCATAAAATGAAACCAGAAACCATCTTCACGTCTGAGGTTGTTAAAGATGAAACCTTTAAGGCATTTAAACAGCATCAACCTAAAAAGCCTTTTAGCAGGAGCTAATGTTAGCATCAATGGCTGTTTACTCACCAGTTATAGAGCTTCATTTGTTGTTGTGTTTACAAAACAACAAGTTATGATTCATCCTGGACAGACCAACACCGCAGTGAGTCGGTGGTTTTTTGTGATGCTGCACAGTTAGGCCGAGAAGACAACGTTCAGACAACCAAATGTCCTTCACATGCTGTTTTATTTATCAATTATTACGTTTATTTATGAATTCTTATATCTTTATTCCTCCTCCTGTGACGTCTGATGTGATCCATGATTTCCTATAAAGTTCTCGTCAGGTCGGTTGTTTTTTTCCATTTTTCAGCTCCACAGATTTCAGCTGACACTCCGAACAGTTTCTGTCTCAAACGATACGACGCTCTTCTGAGATGTGGATTAAATGAAACCTTACTGGACTCCGGTTCAGTCCAGCTAACAGGACTGAGTCTTGTTTTGGTTAAAAACACATAATCACTGTGTGGTGATTCATCTCGTTCCTCCGACTCTAACTGGGATTAATTATCCGTCATGTCATTAACTGAAGAGAAACCAGCAGCTGCAGAAGGAAGAAAAACACTTTCGGCATCTCAGAGCTGTTACAGATCAGCACATGTGGAATCAAACACAGTCCACAGTGAAACGTTTTAAACGTGTCATCAAACTATTTCCCCTGAATGAGACGTTCTGTCAGACTCAGACAGGAAGTTGTGGTTGGGGGGATTTTACGAATGGACGTTGGCGTCCCGAAGCAGCAGCTCGTCCTGTAAACTCACAGATCGGTTCTGATCGGATTCTCCTCCCGCCTGAAAATCACCACGTTTGCATAATCACAGAAAAATGCACATAAGTGCAGCTTCCCCCTGATTGGACCCTGGCGGAGCGGCCTGCGGTTTCCCTCCGTCTGTTTGTTATGATGAGCGCCTGGGAAAGCATATTGGTCCAAAATGTCGTGTTGTTTGTCTGCGGAGGACGGCTCTGCAGCGTCTCAGCTCACGTCTGCAGAGGACGGCGTCCAGAAGACAGGAAAGGCCGAGGACACAAAGCGACCTCTGTTTGGCCTCTTTAGCCGAGATGATCAGAAGAGCAGCAGAGAAACACGGAGTCCACGTCAGTTTGGACGTTTCGTTTTATCGCTGCGGTTTTTATCATAAATCAGTCTTCACAAGCTGCAGGATTCAAATATCACAGGAGGAAATTTAATCACCCTAAAGTCATCGTTAGAAGGAAACAGAAACAAAACTGGGGATGGGCGAGGGGGGCGTGGCTTCTGCTGGTTTAAAAAAAAAAAAAACTAAGATGGCCGACAGACAAACTAACTGTGAATGGTGCTTCTGTCTGGGAGCCGGTTCAAACTCAATAAAACACTCAGACAGCTGATGAGCATAAATTTAACAACATCAGGTCAAAGGTCAAAGGTCACAGTCAGCCAAAGACTGTTTCTTCGAACAAACAGTCGTTTATTTCTGAAGGTCCAAAAAGTGGCGAAGTAAACAAACGACAAAAACAAGTTGTTCATCATAAACTAAAGGGCCTGACGACAGGCGGCCTGCACATGACAACTCTCTTCAAGTACTTCCTTAATGACGCAGGTTTGATTATTAAAGACGTGGAAACGGTTTTTCATGTTTCTTATTCTGTACAAAAAAAATACTAATTATTACAAAAAGCGCTGAATCTCGTGAAGAAATTTCTTTTCAGTAGCAAAATCGATCCGTCTGCCACCAAAGTTGGTTTGTGTGAAAAAAAAAAACAAAAAAACCTGCAAACAGACCAACAACACGGCACCAAACACACAATGTACAAAACAGCTCACTGAGGCACGAAAATCCAAAAAATAAACTCTTCTGTGAAGACTTGTGGCATTGATGAAAAACAGGAAGTGTGACGCCTCCAAAGCCGTCAACTCTAAACTCATAAATAACAAAAGAATCTTTATCCACAATTAAGTTAATAAATCAAATATACAAAATGATGAATTAAAAAGTACTTACACTTCTATACAGACATTCTACATGGACCGTTCCTCACACTGCTGACACTGACCACCCCCCAAAAAACAAATAAACAAAAACAAAATAAATATTTCTTTATTTGATTTCATGAAACTGAAACGTAAGTCTTCAGGAACGCTGCTGCCTGTCCAAACATCGGAGATCCAGCCCGTCACGGCGGAGCGTTCGGACCAGTGTCAGTCAAAACATAAATTAAATCCAACGCCGTTGAATTCGTTCTAATTCACATCTGTACAAAAAAAACAAAAAAAAAACAAAAACAAAAACGAGAAGTTTCTGGTCTCCATCGGTCAGCTATACGATAAACTCCGTCCTGTTGGCGCTCTGCAGCCGCCTGTTGTCCTGTTTGCTCGTCCAGTGCGGCGGTCTTCCTGTCATGTGGCGAGGGGGCCGGTCCTCCCAGTCCACCAACGAGTACGCCGGCGGCGCCTGGTGGAACCTCGCCTTCTGCAACCTCTTGTCCGTCTCGTCCTCATCCGATTGGCTCCCGGGGTCCGACTTCTGGATCTTGGCGTTGACGGTGTTCTTGTCCTCGTAGAGGTGGTGATGGAGGAGCAGGTGGTGCTGCTGCTGGTTTGGCGGGTTTTTCTCGATGGGGTTCTTGATGTGGTTGAGCTGTTCACGGGCGCCGCTGACGCTGCTGTGGACAGCGTTATTGTCCTCGGCCGAGGGCACCAGAGACGACGAGGCCTGGGTGCTGATCCCCGTGTGGGCGCTCTGCTTCCTCCGCCTCTTCAAGCACCACAGCAACATGGAGGCGACCGCCAACACCCAGACGGCGATCGCCACGGAGACCAGCAGGGGCACTAAGTAGTCTGCTGGACGGAGAGAGAGCAGCAGGTCAGTGAACGCCACCTTAGTATCTACAGCTGTTGTCTGCAGTGTTAAAGGGACGGTACAACTTTGAGTTAGCCTAGCCTAGCTTAGCACAAAGACTGGAAGCAGGTGCAGAGTGTTAGCATCCCTCCTACACCTGAAGCTTCAGAGAAAATATGTGAGGAAACATTCCGGATTTCAGACCGCTGATGGAAAACCTTCATTTAAAGTAGTTAAAGAGCTCGTCGTTCAACAAACAGCGCTGATGCTAACTGATGCTAACTGGTTTTGTCCTTCTTCTGGTCTCTGTGCTGAACTTCAGAGACGGGATTTAAAGTCAAACACGACAAAACGATCTTAACTCAAGACATTCAGGAGCTTTCAATCCCAGCTCATGGTCTTCCCGGCCCTCAGTGTGAACTCAATAATCAGCTAAAATGTTTTCAGAGTGAAGCCTGAAGTGGTGCAGCAGCTCACCGTTGGTGTCGTGGCTCTGCCGTCTCTGGACTCGAACCTCTGCGATGGCGCCGATGATGGAGCTGTTGACGCTTCTCCTGCTGACCAGATCCATGATGCTGTCCGTGATCTCCTTGACCAACGTCTGGCCTTCCGTCTGGTCGTCCACGGACTGTCAGGAGAGACAGGTTTTATTTTATCTCTTTCAGTAGGTGAATGTGAAATGGTGAATAGACTTGCTACTTACGATGGCGACGTGGATCTCGTTGTTGGTGCTGATTGACGGCTCGCAGGTCAACGACACGGCCGAATCTGAGGACAAGTTCCTGACGACGTAGAGCGTCCTGAGCTCTCGACAGACCTGCTCCACTGTTACCCCCTGCAGCAAAAACAGAAGAACGATCAGCAGGATGCCATCTGAGAGATGGGTGAATAATGTAGCTGCAATATGAAAATCTGTTGTAATTTAGAAATGTATAAAGAATGAAAATGTCAGTCAGAGGGGTCATGGTGATGAGACCACAGTTCGTTTACGTCCCTCAGTTATTGGAACCAGAGGAGAAGAAACAGGAAGTCCGCCTCACCTTTGCCATGACGTCCCTGTTGAAGGTGAAGGTGACGTTGGCGCAGCAGCTCTCCGGGTGACACCTGACTGGGGGCAGGGCGCGGTGGGCGGGGCTCCAGCACTCCCCCTGGCCGGGGCAGGGCTTCACGAAGCAGCGCTCGTCCTGGACGGCGACGCAGGTCTGACCGGCGGGACACTCGGAGCCGGGAGTCTTACTGTGGAGGCTGCAGGCCATCGGTCCACACCGGAGCTGCCGGAGACGAACGCCAGCGGAGGTTAGATGAAGCGACGGTTTATGACCTTCAGATTATTATTTAAAGAGTCCAGATGATCCTCGGTCTCACCTTCGTGCAGGCGACTCTCCCGTTATGGCAGCGGCAGATGTTGCAGTCTTCGTCCCACCTGCTTCCATCCAGAACCACCAGCCCTCCGACCAAACACGGCCTCCCCGACGCTGCAGCACAAACCAGACGTTGGACCACAAGACCACCTCAGACCAGAGACCTGCCGGAACTCCTGTCTTCTTCCCTTTTATTTCTAAATGTGTGTCCTCCTCTGGTTTCCTCCTCCCTCCACCAAACTCCAGTTTTAACCGACTAAAATTTTATAGCGATACTTTTAAATGCTGCTGGACATTTTATTTTGAAAACTCCAGGGTTTTGTATTTTGAAAGCCCCCCCCGGTTTGATCAGCCTGATCTGACTGTGCTGAAACAACATGGAGGATGAATTAAAGTGTTCCTGCTCTCAGACAGTTTGTTTGTTAGAGTAAAGAAGATAAAGAGGGGCGGAGGTTTACCTTCTTGGCAGCGCAGTCCGGTTCTTCCTGGCGGACAGACGCAGCGGTAACCGTTAATTTCATCCAGGCAGGTGGAGCCGAAGGCGCACGGAGACGACTGGCACTCATTGATGTCTGAGGGGGGAGATGTTTGTTGTTACTGTGGTCAGTTGTGTTCACAGGCTGTCTGTAAATGAAGCCGTTACACTCACTGATCCTACAGTCCGGCCCGGCGAACCCCGGAGCACATTCACATCGATACCAGTTGTCTCCATCGACACACGTCCCGCTGTTATAGCTGCAGGACGACACAGATGATCAGAGACATGTAGAGTGCGCTCAGTTGTAACAACACTTTGATTTCTGCAGAAATAAAAACTAAAATCAGTTTGAGTCCGCCATAATTCCCACCGTCGCTGTAAATCAGAAGGTCTGACCCAGCTGAGCTGGAACCATCATTCTTCCCAAATCCTAATTATAGCCGGTTTTTCCCTGATCAGTGTTTTTCAGAGATATGAGCACTTTCTGACTCTGTGGTTTGGAGCAGATAAAAGCTAAACTGGCACAGACTTTGTTGTTTTGTTCCTGTTTTGTTCCAGATTTGATTTGGTGAGAGGACGAACGAGGAGGAGGCCAAATAAGGAGAATTTAATGTGAGAATTGGAGGCCGGTCGCTCAACTCTGTTGTTATTTCTTTTCAAAACCACAAGCCTGATGTCAAAACAGCCGTTGAACTCACCAGGGATGAGGACTGCAGTCGTTAGCATCTGGAAAACAAGGAGAATGTCATGTTAGACTGACTGCGTCCCTTCAGTCCAACTGTCCAAGTGTCTCGACATTTGCTGCACAGCTTGTCTTGTCCTCAGAGGATGAACACGGGTTCTTTTTACTGGGGACGCTCAGCGAGATGTTCACTTCACCGTCTGGTTTTACTAAAATTAGCCCATAAAGGACACTGCACTGCAAACCCTGTTAGCTTTGTACGCTATGTTGTGTTACGTGCATTTACGCTTTGCACTACACAATAAACATAAATGCTAAAATACTGAGCTGTGACTGTTTGTAGCATTTTGCCATATTAACCATCAGCAGCTAAAAATTAGCTTACAGCATCATACGTAAAGTTTTAATTTCAACATGCTAAAGACTGTGTTAGCGTGCTAAATGCTAAATTGGGATTTAGCGTTGTGCATTGACTCACTGTGGCTGCAGGTGGCGCCCTCCCAGCCCGCCTTACAGACACAGCTGAAGGAGTTTCCGCCCACCACGCAGGTCCCGCCGTTCTCACAGGGGCTCGGCAGGCAGCTGCTGTTCTTCGCTGGAGAGACAAACACAACTGTCAGCCGCAGAGCCGACGCACAACAAACAAACAAACAAACAAACAAACGCGTCGTCAGACCGACCGATGTTACAGGTGGCGCCCTCCCAGCCGGCAGCACACTCGCACTTGAAGGCGTCTCCTTCATCGTAGCAGGTTCCTCCGTTGTTGCAGGTGGCGCCGTCACACTGACTCTCTCCTGTGAGTGAAAGCAAACATTACGTTGGTTGATTAGCATGCTAACAGCAAACATTTGGCCATTTAACAGCCAGCTTCACATACAAGCTGTATGCACGACTTTTAATTCTAGCATGCTAATGCTTAGCCTGTCAGAATGCTCTCAGAATTAAACCCGCCTAAATGCTAACATAAGACATGTTTGGTGCTTTAGCACCGACGACGACACTAAAGCATAAACAATAAATAAACTAACAAGACAAACACAGCGTGCTCTGAAAAAGGAGTTTGGGGTCATGAACGGGGACTAAAGGGACTCACTGGAGCTGCAGGTCTTTCCCTTCCAGCCGTCGTTACATTCACAGTAGAAGTCGCTGACCAGGTCGCGGCAGACGCCTCCATTCTGACAGGGGGCGGAGCTACAGTCGTCGATGTCTGCACCACAAGACAAGCCAGGTGAACAACACAACAGGGTGAGGAGGAGGAGTGAGGAGGGTGAGGAGGAGGAGTGAGGAGGACTCACTGTTCTGGCAGGTGAGGCCGTCCCAGCCTTCGGTGCAGATGCACTGATACTGACTGACTTTGTCGATGCAGGTGGCGCCGTTCAGACAGGGGGCGCCCTCACAGTCGTTGATGTCTGAGATGCAGAAAAACAGAATGAAAACAGAAACACCTGAATTCTGGGAGTTATTTAGATCCGGAGCGGCGCCGTGCACTCACTCTCGTGGCAGTAGGTCCCGGTGAATCCTTCCTCGCACTCGCAGCTGAACTGACCGCCGGCGTGGCTCCGACACCGCCCGTGGGGGCCGCACACGTTGGACGAAATCAAACGCACCCCTCCTGGTGTGCTGTTGGAAGCCACGGCCACCGTGCAGCTGTCAATCACTGTGGAGGAGGAAGTTTAAAGGGATTTAAAATTCATCCACCGTTAGCTTAGCATAAGGCTGAACGAAAGCCAAAGTGTTACAGAGGACCTTTGCAGGGCGTCGTGCGGCAGTGGTCCTTCAGGCGTGAGCAGTTCCTTCCCTCGTAGTCCTCCGGACACTTACAGACATAGTCGGACGCCAGGTTGAAACACTGGCCGCCATTTTGACACGGACTGTGGAGGCAGTAATCGATGTCCAGCTGTGGAACAAGACGAGGACACGTCATTCCACCGTCTATATGACGCCTGACCAATAGACATCTCCATGGTAACCACCTCCAGTTCAGACTGTAAGGACGCTCCTATTGGCTCCGGTGCGTGATGTCACAGCCAAAACCAAATAAATAAACAAGTTGCTCGATGCATGTGAGACTTGAGTTAGAAGGAAACATTTTACTTTGTGATATGAAGCCAAATGGACGCTAAAAGGTCCCATCAGTGTTTACTGAGGTGGGTGTGGCTTAACAGCAGCTCACCTGACAGCGACTCCCAGAGAATCCCGGCGGACACAGGCAGTGGAAGCCGTTCACCTCGTCGTGGCAGCGGCCGCCGTTGAGGCACGGCCCGCTGGCACACTCGTCAACGTCTTTCTCGCAGTGTTGGCCACCGAAACCCGGAGCGCAGACGCACCTGTAGCTGTTCACCAAGTCCTGGAATTATGACGGAGATCAAATATTCATCTACATATAAGCCGCGTATCTTCTATTTGGAAACGAAAACGTTTCGCCCAAACACACACACACACACAAACACCCCTCACCCTGCACGTGGCTCCGTTCTGACATTGGTCCTGACAGTCGTTGATATCTGCGGGAACAATTCACAACAAGTTTCACTCCAAATCTGAATCATGTCATTAATGTTTTGTTCTGGTTGGGAAGAAAAACTGTGAAGTTGGAGTTGTAATTTAAAAAAGCTTTCCGTCTGGACTGACGTCCTTTTAAATGAAGGACGTTCAGAGTATCAGAACATCAGAACAGACAAACATGAGGTTAAAACTTTCCAATGTGATTTTGTTTCACCGAAAGAGTTTGAAAGAAGTTTGAGTCCAACTACAGATCATTGCTGTAGCTGTTGCCTCATCATGCCCCGCCCCCCCGCCATTTGGAGCGTCTCACTCACTGATGTCACAGTTTTGGCCCGTCCAGCCAGGACGGCACTCACAGAAGTATCCTCCAATCAGATTTCTGCAGGAGTTGGCGTTGACGCAGGGGTCGTCGTCACATTCGTTGGCATCTGAAACACAACAGGAAACAGACTTCAGGGAGGGCGGGGCTTTACAGAGCGCCGACACAGCTGGTGTCACGACAGGTTTATCGTTTGTATTTCATGATCTGATATTTTTGAATCGGTTAACGTTAACATGCTAACATGCAGCACTGAAGCTAGCATGTTTATAGACGGAACAAATGTTGGATTTCAAAATAAAGATGTTTTTCGGGGGTTTTGTTGTTAACGTCTCACGAGCTTGTTGTTGTGTTTGTTGACTTCATGATTGTGATTAATGTTTCAGCATTTAGCTTCATCCTTCAGGTTCCACTCGTCTCCTTTAAAGTCCAACATGTTGTTTTAATGGTGCTTCATTAGTTTTCACTAACGTCAGTGAACAAACACGAACACAGAGGTCAAAGGTCGGGAGCCCCCCCTCGCCACCAACAGATGGAACACACATCATTCCTGAGTCTCTGCCGGTGGAACGTAAACAATGTTAACGGCTTCAATTGGAGTCTTTGGTTGCTCCTCTGAGTCTGGTGTTCAGAAAGCTGTGGGCGAGTCCAGAGTCATGTAGCCGTGGAAAACGGGCTCAGAACCAGAGCTGGCAGAACCAACCAACCAGCCACAGCTTAAGGTTGAAGAGCATGTGGTTGGCAGTTTGGGGACGGTGGAGGATTAGCGCTGTGGTGGGGCGAACTCGGAAGCTGAGCCTCCAAACCACAACCGTTCCTCCAGAGATCAGGAACTAGACCTCGGAAGTCCGACAGGAAGGAGGCGGAGGACCGAACTCCGACCTGCCAGACCGACAACGGCTTTGACGGAGGTCTACATACAAACATAGACCAGGTTCAACTGAGCAGATGGATCCAAAACTCTGAAAAGAAAGAGGTTTTTGAACATCAACCTGATGGAGCACTGACCGATGAGGCAGGTCTTTCCGGTCCACTGAGGAGGACACGTGCACTTGAACCCATTAACAAGGTCCTGGCAGGTTCCTCCATGACTGCAGGGGTTCTCCAGACACTCATCCACATCTGAGACGGACAGAGACAAGACGAGTCCACCGAACTGTTAACTTTCCCCACGAGCTCAGAAAGGGCTGAAATGAGTCAGAGCGGGAGGAGGTCTTACTGATGGAGCAGGAAGGTCCGGTCCATCCGGCGGTGCAGCGACACTCGAAGCCCTGATTGGTCTCCACACAGCTGCCTGCGTTCAGACAGGGACTGGACAGACAGGCGTGGTCCGCTGTGGAGACACAAGACACAGATGACCTTTGACCCCTTTTCACTGTCTATCTAATCACAATGTGATGTCTTCCTGCATTAGCATTTCCTGTTAGCAACGTAACAAACTGACACACACCGATCAGCCAGAACATTAAGACCACCTGATCCTGGAAGTCTGGACTCCTCTAGACCTCTGAATCTGGATCACTTCACTTCCTCATAATAAACAGTCTGACAGCTTTCTGTAGAACCAGCATGAACTTCTTCAGCAGTCTGAGCTGCAGCAGCTCTTCTGTTGGATCGGACCATCAGTGACCTTTGACCCCTGACCCTTCTGGTGGGTCCTGGTCCCTG
>CM068487.1:27468937-27535395 GCA_034769265.1 Remorina albescens
TCTTCTGGTCTCCTCTGGCCTTCCTGGTGTTCTGGTCTCTCCTGGTCTCTCCTGGTCTCTCCCGGTCTCTCCCGGTCTCTCCCGGTCTCTCCCGGTCTCTCCCGGTCTCTCCCGGTCTTCTGGTCTCCTCTGGCCTTCCTGGTCTTCTGGTATCTCCTGGTCCCCGAGTCCTCTGGTCTCCTCTGGTCTCCTCTGGCCTTCCTGGTGTTCTGGTCTCTCCTGGTCTCTCCTGGTCTCCCGTCCTCGGTGGTCTGAACCATCCTGCCCACGCAGATCGAACCCAGCTGACGTTGGAGTCCGCAGCAGGTAGGTAAACTGGTTCGGTGCGGCAGGAAGCGTCGTTTACAGATTAGCAGTTCGCTCGGGCTGTGATCTCTGGTTATCGAGCGCTCGGAGCTGCTGACAGGATTATTGGAGCGTAATGAGCCATGAAGGCGTCACAGCAGAAGAACTGACTGAAGATGGAAACATGGTGGAGTTTCAGTGATACAGGAGAAGGACTCAGACGATCGTCCACGACAAACAAACACTCTTTGTAGTTTCTATCAGTAAAATAAAACGACAAACAGGAAACACTTTGTCCAGATTTCATTAAATTCAACATCAAAGTCTCAGTAAACCTCCCCTGTCTTTTATTTTGAAGGGTTGGCATCCAAAAGAAGATATATTTTCGGTGTCGTTTTATATTTCACGTAAACACACGGGATGAGGGGGCCAGGTGGGTGGAGCTTGGGGATGTGGCTGCGGCTGGTGACATCACAAAGTCCCAGAAGTCCTGACGGCTGGTTTTAAGGTTCAGTTTCTGAATCCAGACTGGGAGGACTGAGACTGGATTAATATAGAACCTGGACCGGATTTAGAATCAGAGACCACATGGAGGTCTACCTTCAGACCATGTGGACCTTTGCAGGTGATGCTCTTTTCTTGCTGACAAACTTTCAATAAGAGTCAGAATGAGTTTGACCGAAGTGAATCCAGACCTGGGGCCTCCTGGTTCTGGTCTGGTCGCTCCACGGAGTGCGTCATGTCTGCAGTGTACCACGGCGCTGTTTACCCCAACGCCACATAACTGCCACTAATGCAGAACTGAGCTAACGCGCTGAAAAGCCTCCGAGCAACTCTTGCAACATCCTTGCGTCAACCTCTCTGGCTGAAACTGGATCTTGACTTCGGGCGGACTCTTCCTGATTCTGGAGGAAAAATAAACATGTTGCCCACCGAACACGGTGGGTGGCACCTCCAAACATTTTAGCAGATAATTAGATTTTAGGATGAGACCGGGTGCAGGAACCTGACAGCTGGTCACCTGCCAACATGTTCCACTCACTTCTTGCCAAAACATCTACCAGCATTCATCCACAAACGGCTGAAGATTTCCCGTCATCCCCATCCCTTTGATTGTTTGATGGAGGAGGTGGAACTGCTTTCTCTGGCTGCAGGCTCCGTGTGGGAAAATAGTTTGTCAGCAGTGAGAGCGAGGCAACATGTGGAGGCAGGTCCAGGCGGGAGGAGGGAGACACTGAGGCCCAAAACAGAAAAACTTCCTCTGTTTATGTTCCGTTTGTTGGTCCAGACCTGACGAGGACACCAGGATGTTCAGGCATCGCTGCTTCTCAAAAGGAACGTTCAGGACGAGGTCAAGAACAAAACAACAGCAGCCGAAGGTGATGAACGCTGATACGGGCAGACCTAAACCAGGTCCAGGTTCTGTATTAATCCAGTGAAAGTCTCGAAGGTCTCAGTCCTCAGTCTGGATCCAGAAACTGAACCGTCAGGACTTCTGGGACTTTGTGATGTCATTATTGAACGTCAGTGTCGTCGTTTCTCTGCTTCATTCTGTCGTCTGTCAATTTTAATTTGACAAAGCAGACCGTCAGGACTCGGCGGCGGAAAGGAGTCGGTTTGGCCGGTCATCGTCTCCTTTAGTTGTTTTCTGTTGCCTCGGTTACGTCACGGCTGCGCCGCCGTGTCGATGGAAGTGTGACTGACGGCTTTGAGGAGTCCGGGCCTTGTTAACACGGCTGCGACAAGAGGTCAGGCTAATCTGAGGTTTGACAGATCGGTGGGAAAAAGCCTCATGAGAACCGGCGTGATGTCGGAGGAGAGGAGAGAAAGGCAGGATGGGAAAATAACCACATGCCTGAAATGTTTGGTCGACCAGCGGAGCCAAATCAGGCCTGTCTGCTCCCTCTCACCCCAGAATGCACTGGGACAGTTATCAGGGTGAACTGTGGACCAATCAGGGCTCAGCGTCGCTCAAAGGCAAAGAAAAGGAGGAACGCCTCGAGCAGAACCAAGTTCTTCGGTTTTGGGCCAGACTACAAACATTTTTGTTCATGAAACCTTTTTTTAAAATGAAAACACAAACATTAACACAACTCTGTTCATTCACCTCAGCTGATCCATTTAACTGGCATCAATTAGTTTACCTGCAAACATCCTCATCCTCATCCTCAGAGCTTTAAAACAGGTTTCCTGAGATCATAACAACAAACACGGGCTGATGTCATCACCCCCATGTCGGCACACAGACTCCGCCCCCCTCGCCTGGCCGGCTGCTCAGCTGACGGCAGTCTGTGACCGAGCACACGACTGTAACGCCGCAGATGTTGAACATAAAAACAAAAGAACATTTTTGGCTGTGATGAATCTAAAATCAGGTCCAGGCTCAACCTTCTGCTGTCTCATCCTCCCCAGAGGATGAACCCTGGACACGGACCCCGCTGGGGTTGACCTCTGACCTCCTGTGGACAGAATCTGTAGCTCAGAAATGTCCTGCTCCTCAACAGACTGTACCGTCCAATCAGGACAAGTCCAGAGCAGCTCAGCTCCGCCTCCTCTTCCAAACATGGTTTCTACTGGTACAAAAAAACAAGATGGCTGACGGTGAAATTACAAACTGGAGGCTTCAGCTCGCAGACTGACGGTGACGTCATCACGAAATCCTGCTGCTGAACCAGCTGCACCTTAATCCAGCCAAGCCGCAACCATGCCGAAAGGTCGTCAACAACAACAACGACAACAACACCAGAGAGCGTCATCGGGTTCAGTTGGACCTGATCCAGGTCCAGGTCCAGGTCCAGACTGATCCGGCTGAGAGGAGGACGGGCTGATTTATTACCTGAGAGCTGAAGGATTTATGAATGAACTCAGGATCTCATCATGACGTCGACATAAATGAGTGAAAAGTTACAATCATGAAGTTAAATGATCATTTTAAAGGCTTTATTGCTTTAAAACCGGAAGTGAGCCGATCAGGGTCAGTAAATAACTTGAACAGAGAAGATCTGAGCTTCAGTTCAGACCTCAGAGATCTGGACTCAATAACTACAAAACCTGTGACATCTAAAATGTCGTGTCATTTTCCACTTCCTGTTTCCATTAGTGACCACGAAGAGCCGCGACCTTTGAACTCTCACATTTAAGACCTGTCAAACACTCAGATCTCTGCGACCTTTGACCTTTTCACTGATGATGCTCCAGCACAAACTGAACGCACAACAGAAACACCAAAGCAGTTCAGGTCTGACATCTGCTGTGAGACACAACAGGCCTCAGAATAAAGAACCTTCGGACTCACCGGCCACGCGAAGCTGAACGGCAGCGTGATCTTTGCTTGGTCGCTCTTGGCGTTGCGTAGAGAGAAGGTGTTCCCGCCCAGCACGGGCGTGGAAGCGGCGCCGAAGCTGCAGGGCCCGGCCGAGGACACCTTCAGCTGGTACTCCTTCAGGCACACCCGGAAGTAGGTGTCGCACTCGTCCGTTGTGCATCGCGGATCGCCGGCCGGTTCTCGGGGGCCGTCGCAGCAGGCGCCGCTCTGCAGCCACCCGTTGGCGTTCTGCATGGACAGAATCTGAAGCTCAAAGTGTCCCGAAGCCGAAGAAACCTGCAGAGAAGGTGGACAGGTGAGTCAGCGACAGGAAGTCAGACAAGCGCAAAAGTTCTACTGATTCGGACTGAGGAGGTCCAGATCCACATTCTTTTCCAGACTGAGCAGCCCCCAGTTAAGATCCGGCTTTTGAGCCGCAGGTCTTGGAGGTCTGGGTCTCAGGATCCTCAGGACCAGGTGTGCTTGGCGTGTCTCCTCTCTGACAGATTTACATTCAACTACCAATAAAATCCAAGTTTTAGCCACGAAACCACGCGAATGACGGAAAAAGCGTTTGAACTCGTTGAACTTTAAGGAGTCACAGCAGCCGCTCGGCTCCGAGACTCTACAAAGACTGGAAGAGACCAAGAGACTAAAAACATTTTGATCTTTCTGCTCCGCCAAGATCTTCAATGTTAAAACTGCTTTTAAAACATTTTGCGCCTCGACTCCAGACAAATGTGTGTGTTTCCCTCCAAAATTCAGATCAGATCGAAATAAAGTTTAGACAAACCGACATGAATCTGTGAAGGAAACTAACTTTGACGAAGGAGCCGAATATTTATCGACCTGATGATTCTGAATAAAGATCTTCATATTCAGTGTCTTTGAGGTGAAGCTACACGTTTAACTTCAGATGAACGAGTCCAGGAGAGTCCAGCAGAGTCCAGAAGAGTCCTCCTGGTCTGGACAAGTTCACCACTTCAGACCAGAATCCGGATTATAGTGACACAAAGCGAGTCTGACTCAGATTAACAGTCTGAGTCCAGCAGTCTGCGGCCTCAGAACTCAGTCCATGTGGTCCAGATCTGACCGCAGTCAGATGGAATCCACGTCCCGGAGGAACCAGAGTCCCATTAAAAAAATGACTTATTCATGCACACGGCTTTAAATTCCAAAAAACCTGAAACTGACTTTAGAACAACTCAGTTTCTGCCATTAAAGAAGACTTTGTTGGTTTTTTTTTACTTTCTCATTTGAACACATCTCAGGTTTAGTGTTGTTTCCTAATTTCATCTTTAAATGGTGATGAAGAACTTCAGAAAAAGTTTTTTAAAGTTAAACGTTTTCTTTTGACTCTTTTTAAACCCAAAAAAAGAGCCAAAAGTCAGCGGGACTCTGGTTTACCTGGATCCGGGCACAGAGCAGCAGGAGCGGCAGGCTGAGGGCAGCGAGGCCGGGGAGGAGCCCGGAGCTCCGGCGGAGGGTCATGCCGGCGGCGGGCTGCTGCCGGGCGGATCCCGGTGCTCGGTGCCGGTCGGTGGATCCGGTCCGGTCCGGTCCGGTCCGGTCTGGACGTTCCCGTGCGGACCTTCGTGTCTTTGTCCCGGTGCCGGTCTGAGTGCAGGCCGACTCTCTGCAGCCGGAGCCCGGACAGCTGATGGAGCGGCGGCGGGGCAGGCTGGGTAATATCCACCGGCCGAGGGGGAGGGGGCCTGGGCCTGGGCCACGCCCTTTATGAATATTAATGAGCCGCGGTTTGTTGACAGTCGGTTCACATGGAGGTGGAGCGCCTTCACACCTGGAGCCCAACAACAGGAGGACTGTCACACCTGGGTGATAATTATAGGAGCTGTACGGAGGCCCGGACGGCCAAAACGCGCTTCACAAAAACTTAAAGCTCAAATTCCAAAATCTGTAAAAAAAAAAAACTGATCATTTTAAAATCACTGTTAGCTGACAGACACTCAGGCCTGCAGATGTTTATAAAGGTTTTATTCAATATTTTTAAAATTGAAAATAAAAAAAAACTAAAAATATGACAAAGTTTTATCAAACACTTCCCAATTTATTAGTCCCAAGTAGTTGAACACAAACCTTCAAAATAAAAGCCCTCTGGTAGTTAACAAGTGTTCAATTCCTATAAAAAAAAACAAAGAAAACTAAAATCAGTTAAAATCTTCATCATCTACTCAACCATCATCATCATCATCTTTAACGTCATGCTTTCTTTTTATTTATTTATTTACTCTGTTTCTTTTCATTTGTTTCTAATTTGACATTCTGTGTTTTTTGTCGATGAGACTATTAATTAAATATGATCAGTTATGAATTTGGTGGAACATAAAAACAAAACATCACAAACATTTTAACGTGAAAACATCCCAGTCAGCTCAGATAAATACTGAGGAAGAGATAAACAGAATATTTTATCGGTTGATGTTTAATTCAAAAGGCGCAGCATTTTAGAAACTGACTATACAAAATAAAATGTCATGTTGTGGCCACAGATTGTGTAAATCTATAGAGAAATGTGTGAATGTGGGAGTGGAGGAATGAAAGGGGGTATTAGGGGCTGCTGGGGGGGGTCGGCTGAGGTGGTTGATGTTTCTTCATGAAATGGAGCCTGAGCGACAGAACAAAGGTGCCTCCTCTTTATTCTCAAATTAGAGCAGCTGGGCTCTTTTCCCCGGAGGAGCCCCATGAATAGATTATTGGGCTGCTGTCATGGAAGAGAGACAAAACACCCCCCCAAATAAAACCCCCTCCCTCTCTACCTCCTCCCCACCCCCTCTGCTGGGACTCCAGCACCAAAGACCTGATGTGGACTCTGTGTTTTAATGAACGTTCAGTCTTTTCTGTTTTTCCTGTTTTAAAAATGTCTCCTCATATTCAGGACAGACTGACAGTTCTCTGCAGCTCACCATTCTTTTCTTTTTTTATATTTAAAATGAGACGTCGCTTGTTCATGAAACAGCACAAATTTATTTTCAACATGGCCTTAAAATAAAACTGTGTTCATTAAACTTGATGTTTGCGTGGAGTTTATTTCCAGATGAAAACCCTGCCAAGGGTTTTTTAACATCAGTAAATCAGCAGAAGGCTGCGGCTGTTTGCAGAGCTGCTTCATTTCACAAAGCAAAGAGCAGCTTCATCTAATGACATTTCCCTCAAACACACCGAGGACAGTAAGGCATCTGTCAGTAAACAGAGGAAGAGATGCCTCGGAGCTGCCGTCACCTGAGCTCCGGATCAGAGCGCCAACAGAAAGGAGCAGCCGAACACCGAAGCTGTCTGATTACTGACAGATCGTCCTGAAGTCACAAACATTTAGTTTAATGGACACAGTTTTATCTACGGCCATGTTGGAAATAAATTTGTACTATTTTATGAACCACATCTGGAAGTTTTCGATTGCTACTTAGCTAACGTTAGCATAAGGAGCCACTTCAGAACTTCCTCTAACGTCTGAAGTTGGTTTTCAGTTTCATCGTGTTTCCACGACAACGTCAGAGGACAACAGGCTTCCTCCTGCTCTATAAATGTCCTGCATATTAATTCTACGGTGGCCTGTGAAGGACATTAGCTATTTAACTAAAGCTCATCAATGAATTAAAGACAGTCTGACTCTCTGACTCCTTCTGTGTGTTTATCCGTCCATTCTCATCCTCCATCTCTGATAGTGACGTCTGGCGTCACGTCTCTACATCGAACGCTCCTATTGGCTCCGGTGGGTGATGTCACAGCCAATCAGAGAGTCTCTGGATCAGTCCTGTATGTTTCTGAGTTTATTGTGTTGACAGAATAAAGACAATCAGATATTTAGAGCATTAGAGGCTTTATTTGGGATGAAAGTCGTTTAAACTTTTTTATTTTGAGGTTGTTTGTTTGGAGTTTCTTTATTTTTTAAGGTGTAAAAAATGGTTAAAAACTGAATTATCATATGAAACTGTACACAGTGTGCGTGTGTTACTTCCTCACCACCAGTTTCAGATCAGCTGATGTTTTCTTTCACGGTTTGATGCAGTCACATCAGGAATTTTCTCAGCGAGCGGCGGGGAAAACTTGGCGCTGCTCCATCATCAGTTTGTGTTCATTTTCACAGCTCGTGTCAGCAAATCTGGGCTGACAGGAAACACATGGTCCAGACCTGGGGGACCGGATTCATGTGGACCGGATTCATGTGGGCTGGACTCATGTGGACTGGACTCATGTGGTCCAGCAGTGTGTCAGGAAGCCACCACTCAAAGGAAAAGTCACCTAAGGGGTTTGGGGGCGTGGCCCTGAAGGACAGGTGAGGATGGATGACCTCAGGTAACCTCAGCTGTCCACAGAGACACAGAGACAATTGACCAACAAACAGTCAGCTGCTCACTGTTTCTCTTCTCCCTGAATCAGAAAAGTGATTTTCACAAACACAAACACAAACACACACACAAACACACACACACTTTCCTGGTGCTTCCAGTGTGCTGATGAGTGTCGGGGTAAAAATGTTAACTCAATAAAAGGGGGAAAATCAACCATCTGTCCTCCCTGAGGATGCATATCGTCTCCCAGAATGCACTGCGGGGCTGCAGACACAGGCCCTTTTCTGTGTCGGCGTTCCCACCATCAGGAGTCACATGACAGAAGACAGCGTGGGAACGGAGAGCTGGAGATGCATTAAAACAGGAATAACCTGAACACAGCAGCTGCCTCCTACATTTCCCAGAATGCACCTTATGCTGTCACCTTGAGGCTGACTCCGCCCTCACCTGCTGACCAAACAGACACACAGAGGACGAGATGTTACGCTAAATGAGAAGGATTTCTCTTCTCATGGAGATCAACTCTTCAAAATAAAAGACTGAAGTTTAAACTTTGGCTTCCTGGATGGACGCACCGCGGGTGACCTTAAAGAAACTTTAAGGTGGCACCAGTGTGATAAAGAGCAGCAGCAGAAAACCCCGAGTTTTCCTGTTTCCACAGAGAAGCAGAGCAGAATGAACACAATCATCTGCAGCCAGCTAATTATCACCAGATGTTTGGCTTCTGAAACCTGCATGTCTCTCTCTCTCTGTCCTCTCTCTCTGTCTCTGTCTCTCTGTCTGTCTCTCTCTCTACTCTCTCTCTCTCTCTGTCTCTCTCTGTCTCTCTCTCTCTCTGTCTCTCTCTCTGTCTCTCTCTCTCTCTCTCTCCCTCTCTCTTCTCTCTCTCTCTCTCTCTCTCTCTCTCTCTCTCTCTCTCTCTCTCTCCCTCTGTCTCTCTCTCTCTCTCTCTCTCTCTCTCTCTCTCTCTCTCTGTCTCTCTCTCTCCCTCTGTCTCTCTCTCTCTGTCTGTCTCTCTCTCTCTCTCTCTCTCTCTGTCTCTCTCTCTCTCTGTCTCTCTCTCTCTGTCTCTCTCTCTCTCTCTCTCTCTCTGTCTCTCTCTCTCTCTCTCTCTCCTCTCTCTCTCTGTCCTCTCTCTCTCTGTCTGTCTCACAAACACACACACACACACTCTTACTAATGTGTGTCACAGACAATCACCTAACAGCCGACTGTGTTCCCGTCCGGGGGAAAGTGTGAGAGGAGGACATCCGTTCTGGGAACGTCAGACAGCTTCGCTTCACTTTCTTATTCCGGTCGAGGATTTTGTATAAACTTGGTTATGATTCTATTTTCAGTCGCTCCAAATGATGCAGCACGTTCAGGACCAGAGGAGGACTTCCCTTCTCTGGGTGTCACTGTAGAGAGGAAAATATCAGAGGTGGAAAAAATGTTTTCACTCATCAGTGCTCACAGAGACATGCAGCTCTGTAATAAATAAAAGTAAAAGTTGTTTTACCCCCTGTAGTGGGGGTTTCCTTCTTTTCCAAAGAAAAGTTCCTCTCATGTGTTTGTGTTGTTCTAGAGCTGATCTGAAGTTTCTATCTTTATCTGATCAGGAGTTCTGCTCATTAATGATGAAAAATCAGCTCCAAATATCTGATTGTCTTTATTCTGTCAACACAATAAACTCAGAAACACACAGGAAATGTTTTCCTGATGAGTTTATGGTCTCAGTCTCTCGTTTACAGTCTTCAACACAACATGATGTTCATTTTTTAAATGATGCTCCATTTAGAGGAAGGAGGGGAGGGGTTAGGGGGCGGGGGCTACTGAGTGATTGACAGTCCAGAGTAGAAACTCCAAACTGGAGGATATCAAAACAGCTGCTCACAAAGCGATGGGGCACATTTGGTCAGAACATGAAGAACATGATGTTAAAATGACCTTTGACCTTTTTCCGGTCTGACACCGAGTGTCCATTTAGACTGAAGACACTTCAACAGAAGAGAAAACAAGAAGAGCCAAAAGGGCCATTTGTCCTGAAAAATCCTCAGTCAGGAACCAAAATATTTTGCGGGTATCATTTTTCCATTTTGGACAAATTCTGCAGAGAGAAATTTATGTGCAATGATTCACTCTCTATATAAAAACAATCTTTTTTGGCAGCGCTTTTACGAGCTCCTTCATGTCTCCCAATCAGTAAAGAGTTTCTGTGGAACAATGAGGACACACACAGAAACATGCAAGGAAAGAAAAACAACAATCTGTGAATCGATAGCACGACCACAATCTTCAAACAGCCGCGGGCCCATAAAGCGTGTTCCTGCGTTCCACGGAGAACATAAATCATCTGCAGCATGTTAGCCGACCGCCAAACAAAACGGTTCAGGACAGCAGCTATTTTCACCCTCTGCTGATGGGACTGTATTTGTTTGTTTTCTTTAGTTTACAGCTCCACATCTTGATCACATTTTTCTCTCTGCCGCCTGGCTAAACACGGAGGGGGATAATGGGGTGAGGGTGGGGGGTCGGGGCGTCGAGGGGGGGCATTCCCGGCCGGTAACATTGCCAAACTGGTTGTTGGAGGGATTTTGTAGCTGCAGCGTTGGTGCCTGATGGGACGACATTACCGGGTGAGACAAGGCCTGGGAGTGGAGCCAAAGGCCCCTGGGTGGGGTGGGGTGGCAGGGGGGGGGAGTCTGGCAGGGATCCTAACAAAACCGCTCTTATTCATTTCAAAATGCACAAGTGATTCCTTCAAGTAACTTCATACAGCTGCAGTGACGGAGCCGCCTTCACATTCAGTTAAATCTGCAGCGGCTGAAACATTAAACACATTTTCTGAAGTCGGTCGCTCCGACGCCTCGCTGAGCGTCCAGCAGCTCAGTCAGCACGTTCATGATCAAGTCGGATTTCATTGTCAAGAAGGAAAAAGTGAAAGCACAACATGGCAGCTCCATGTTTAGTGTAAAGACGGAGGGGCCCGTCTGAAGATGCTTTAAATTATTCATAAGGCAGCAGAACCCCCCCCCCACCCCCCCCCCCCATTCCTCCACATCCCACCACGTCAATTTGTCTTCTTCTTCATTTTGCATTTTCTGGCATCAGCTCTCAAATCCAGTGATGGAAACAGACGACATGCTACATTTCAACAACTGCTGCTGAAAGCTGCTGTGGATATTCACGCTCCCCAGAGGACGATTCTGGTTTGCCCCCTGAAGGATGATTTCTTTGGGCTCGGTGTTCTTCGGTCGTCAGCCATCTTTACAGCAGAAATAAACATGTTTACATCCTGGAGCTGGAAACTGTTTCAGCCTCTGAGTCATCAGTTCTTCATGACAACAACAATAACTCACTTGTTTATTTTATTAAGGAATATTGATTTGGAGAATATAAACAATAAACTATCCACCTCTTTAGTGCTGAAACCACCCAGATGGAAACGGAAGAACAGCCAACAGTCCAACTTGGTTTTCTGAAACCATCTTTGGAGCAGAAGGTGGATCTGATCTGTTCTGGACTCTGTCCTGATTGGGTGGTCCAGTCTGTCAGTCACACATTAGCCCCGCCCCCTAACCCCCTCCTTCTTCCTGGTCTGTTTCCCTCTAAATGGAGCATCATTTAAAAAATGAACAGGAGGAGGAGGGACATTTTCCCATAGACTTCAGTACCAGCTGCGTCTGCTCCATAAACTTCAACAACATTTCTATGTGACTGGATTGTTGTACAAACTGCTGACTCATGATTTCGTCACAGGTCCGATCCAGATCCTGGAAAACGACCTTCTGGATTGGTGTCGTCTCTGATCTTTGGGGTATCCACCTTTTTCATTTCAAGCCTTCACAACGGCATGAATTTGAATCCTAAAAAGGTCAGGGATCCTCAGGAGACCGGGAGAGGGCAGAGAGTCCTCCTGGGACATCTGGGACAACAGACAGTCCGTCCAAGAGAAGCATCCTATCAGACGGAAACACAATAAACTGGATTCATGACTGTTTGGATTTCTTCTGATCTTTTATTGACGGATATTTGCTTCCCAATAAATTCCTAATGGTCCGGATTCAGGATTCTGTATCTGGTCTATGAAGGACTCTTGTTGGTCGTGTATGAGCCAGAACAGGAGAACCAGACAGACAAACAGAACGGTAACTATCTGTTCTGCGGCTTTAACACACCTGAGCCCCGCCCACTTACCTGCCCCCTGTGTTTTTTGTGTTTTATGCTGCTTTTAAATGTCTCTCATTTATTTTCATCCATCATCTTGAGTCCCACGTCCAGTTTCATAGTTTGGTAGTCTAATCTAATCTAATTTAATTTAATTTAATTTAATCTAATCTAATCTAATATATTATAATTTAATTTAATATAATTTAATTAAATTAATTTAATTTAATATAATATAATATAATATAATATAATATAATTTAATCTAATCTAATATAATCTAATATAATTGAATGTAATCTGTCACGTTCAACAGCTAAAAAATTGTCGAAGAAAAAGAAGAAGCAGGTTGTGTTTGTGTCTTTTGTGCGTCTTTGTGTGAGATCTGACTTCCTGTGAGGGACGTAAAGTTTGTCTCTGACTTCACTTCCTGGTTTCCTGTCTGTTCTCTCAGGTTAGCGAGGAAAACAAGAAGCTAATTAGGCTGCTAATGACTCCACTTCCTGTCGGACATTTCAACCAACAGATAAAATCCAACTCTGTAAAACTCTTCAAATTAATTTTCATCTTTTCAGTTTTCTTTCGTTTTTTTTGCTGAAACAGATATTTGTTGGAAAAGCGTTTTATCTGAATGCCCCCCCCCCCCCGCTGCTCCAGACCACTGTGTCCTTTCACAGCCAAAAAAACCCCATAAAACAGAGCCGCTGAGCTTTACGGTCTTCCCATGATGCCCCGGGGCAACAATAACGGGCCGAGGGCTTCAAAGAGCGAGCGGCTCGACCAGCGCTGTAATTACAGAGCTGCGCCGCCTTTAAAGGCAGATACCTGCAGGGAATCAAACCGCTGACTCGGCTCTTTGAATCCAGGTAACCTTCGTGATAATGATCCTCGCTGACCTTCTACACTTCGCCAAAGTCGTATTTTATTCCAGTCTCTGCTTGTTTCTGCCGTCATCCTCAGAAAAAAGTGAAACATGTCTGTCAGGGAACAGAGGCGGGACAAATTCAGTGTTTTCTAAGTACGACTTTCTGAGACAAAAAAGTCCGTCCAACCTGAAGTCACCACAGTTTTAACACCAAACGGTCCAAAATATTTAGAATAATTCTGAGCTGGTGAAGTTTGTGGGGCAGTTTGGCTTCTTCTCCGTCACTCGTCTGATTATTTTTAAATGAAGAGACCACAGACCGACAGCTGGCTGTTGATCTGTGAGGGTCAAAGGTCGGAGCTTTGGGGGTCCATCAGAGGAGTCAGTAATTAATAAGCTGATCTGATCTCAGGGCCGTCCCTTTAAACGCAGCAGCAGACGAATAAAAAAGCTTCTCCTGGACTCATAAAGACCTTTAATGAGTCTGCAGAGCACGAAGCTCCTGCTGCTCCGTCTGAACGTGTCGGAGAATCGGGCAGATTCATCTTTTCATTTCTGTTCGCACTCTTCATGCTAAGCTAGGCTAACCACTTTAAGAAATGCTTCATCAGAGTGTGTTAGCTACAGATGGTGACCGGCAGCCAAAAAGAAACGACACATTTAATTTAATTTGGGGAGCTGAAGTGTGAATGAACGTTCACAAACAGGAAACACGTCTCCAGGTACGAGTTGTCATAAACCCGCCGCTGAGACAGCCAGAGGAAAATATCACAGCTCATCGCTTTACTTCAGTGAGTCACGCTGTAAATGTCAGCAGGAAACCTGAGACGATGGGAATGGACTCCGTCCTGCAGAGCTTCAGATGCTCTGATGAGCAGAGACTTGACGAAACAGAGTTTTAGGAGTGGATGGATTGATAAAGGTTGTGTTGAAACACATCTCACACCTTCAGACAGGTGTCAAACAGTTGGATGAGCAGCTAATGAAGCTTTTGTCAGTCTGCCCTCAGGACTGTTTTCTGCCCAGAGGAGGAGGACGTTTCTGGGTTTGGCAGAGGAACGAAATGAGCTGCAGTTTCTGCTCAGTTTAACCTGAAAGGTCAGCAGCTGAAGCAGACGGTGAAGTTCACAACAAAGTCTGAAAAGGACTTTTAAAAGGACAAAACATAAACACATGAAGAGCGTCAAAGCTTCTCACTGAGGCTCTAAATACTACAATTCCCATGAGCCTTTGGTGTCCTCCCTGTGGAGAAAAGTGCTAATAAATTGATTTGTTGTGAAATGAGTTAGAATTGCTCCAAAACAAAGCAGATCTTGCCAAAGTGCACCCTGGGAGTTGTAGTTGGGTTCCTCTGTTGAAGCCCGTGAGAGGATTCAAAAAGTTTCCTCACTGAGTTCAAATGAAATGTTCTAAAATTCCACCAAAACAAGAAAAATCAAGTCCAAAGACTAAAATGAACGAGAAGAGTTGTCTGACAGACTGAAGTAAAATTAGAGGTGATCAGATTCACTCAGCTTCAGATTTCCAGATGCACATAAAGCTGAAAATTTATGACGGCTGGAGGAGACAAGGGGTTTCCCATAACTCTGTAAACGGGGATAATGTCTTTTACACTCCGAGCTGACTTCCATTTATTAACGACACACCCTGTTTCAGCTCCACAAAGAAAACTGTGAGAGGAGTTGTGTGTCTTCTGTGTGACGAGTCCACAACAACACAAATGTTGTCTGTCAGCAGGGAGGTCAGGAGGACGGATCTCAATCTGTGATGACGCCCGTCCCAAACGTCCTCTTTGATTTTCATGCTGTTCAAAAGTCACCACAACAAACACAAGCAAGTATTTAACAACAAGACGAACTTCAGGAGGACAAAAGGACGGAAAGAGTCCACCGGCCGCTATTTCATTTTTTCACCACGTACACATCAAAAACAAAAACAAACAAACAAACAACAAACATTTTCTTATCCATAAAGCTTTCAGGGCAGCCGCTTCACTCCTTTTAGCTCCACTTTGGTCTCCACCAACAACAGCAGGTGTCACCGTATCTGACCGTCGGCCATCTTGGTCTTCAAACCAGTAGAAACCAGATTTGGAGCAGAAGGTGGATCTGACCTGCTCTGTCCTCTCTCCTGATTGGGTGGTACAGTCTGTCACTCGCACAGTAGCCCCGCCCCCTAACCCCTCCTCTAAAGAATAATTATTTTATAAAATGAGGTCCAGGACCTCAGACCAGGTCTGGTCCCGTCAGGAAGACCTCAATAGCCGCCATTTTGGTTCCATAAGAGGAAAAAGTCATCGTCTCCTCCAATGAGAGTCAAATGGTCACATCTTTAGAAAAAAAAACAAAAAACCAAAAGAGACACACACACACAGACACACACAGACACACACAGACACACACAGCAGCCCTGGGAAAAAAAGCCTTTAACATTTTGCTGTAATAGTTTTTATGGATTACTTCTTGTAGCCATAATTGTTCACGACTCCATAAACGAGAGTGAAGCGGTCCAAACCGTCCAAACGGTTCTTTGGGCTGCTGAACGTCTCGCCGCGACATCACGTTTAAAACAAAGACACAAACTGTTAAAGACACTTCAGTCAGAAATGGGAAGCAGATGGAGTTCGGTCTTCCTGACTGCATTTCCCAGAAGTCCTGGGCCCTCCAGGTCCTCCAGGTCCTCTGAGGATCTGCCTGAATCAGGGATTTAACCTCAGAGGCGTCGAGGTTAAATCTAAATTTAACCCTTAAAATGTCCTCTGTCCATTTTAAAGAGCAGAGGAGAAACGTCTTCAAGGATTTACAATGACGTCCAGATTCAACTTCCTCAGAGA
Source organism: Remorina albescens (assembly GCA_034769265.1). Taxonomy (NCBI): domain Eukaryota; kingdom Metazoa; phylum Chordata; class Actinopteri; order Carangiformes; family Echeneidae; genus Remorina; species Remorina albescens. The sequence goes on from CM068487.1 coordinate 27,484,681, forward strand.
CTCAAAGCTTCATTCGATCTGCTGACCATCAGGGGGCGACGCCACCGGCCCGAAAAAAGGGTCCGTTTATCTTGAACTCTATGGGAAAAAGGTCTGAGGTTTGAATTGGGGAACACAATTAGACCTTCTTTTAAGAACAACTGACACTTTCCACAACAATTCAGAGTTAACCAAGACACAAACATCAACCACGAAGGGACTCGAACCCTCAATCTTCTGATCCGAAGTCAGACGCCTTATCCGTTAGGCCACGTGGTCTCTGAGGTCTGAGGGAGGTTCAGTCATGGGGGGGTCTGTTCAGTGTGATGTGGCCGTTTGATTCTTCCTTCAGGTGACCTCCTTGTTTGGTTTCTATCAATAAACGCCGCTGAGATGAGTGCGAAGCTTTCGTTCACGTATTAAAGTGAAGATAAATTCGTTTTAAGGAGAATCTGAGTCTCAGCTTGAAGCCGTTAAATTTGAGGATTAGGCCTGAACCTTTTCACTGTCGGCATTTCTTCTGTTCACAGCTCCTGCTCCTCCGGCCCCCCCCCCCCGGCCTACATGTGCCCGACCGGCCGCCTCTCCTGTCAGCGCCCCCCCCCCCCCAATGAACTGCAGCTCCGTGGTGAAAAGGCAGCTCATAATCTGCAGAACAATGGCCGACAAATAGAGCAGGGAGCTCCTTGACGCCGCCGCCGGCTCGCGGCCAGCTGCAGCTCAGCTTTTCAACCATCGAGGCTCCTGATGAAGTGTTGAAGGACTCACCCGGCCATCAGCGGCTTTGTCCCCCCCCAAAGAAAACAGTCACTAAAGTCTCATTTGTTGCCCCTTCTCCATGGCGGGCATGGCGTTCAGGGAGCCTCTTGTGCGTCGGTAAAAGGATTATGAGGGCTTAATTGAGTGTGCTAATTGATGGGACAGTGAATGGGGCAGAATGGGGCAGAATGGAGCTGAGGGGCAGATGTGGTGTGAAACCCCTGGCTCTTTCTAAAGAATACAAATCAGCAGCAGAGGGATCTATTCTGCCCTTCTATAACACTCAATTATCCCTTTCACAGGGCCGGCCAACAGATGGGAGCTGTATGGAGGCCGTCACTGCCTCGCCGGGCGCCTTTTCTTCGACTCCAATTCACCGTGATCCGATGAGCTTTTTATTGGCCATTCAGGATGCTCAGGATCTCGGTGGGAAAAACACGAGACCGGAGCGGCCATGAATCCAAATGAGAGAGCGAAAGGTTTGGGTTCGAGTCCGTCAGGGCGGGGCCACCTGAGGACGAGGACGAGGACGGACGCCATCACGCTGCCTGCTCTGAAATACAGCAGTCCGGATTTTAAAATGCTGAAATGAACAAACATCCAAACTGCATCTTTTCTTTCACTGAGATTGTTAGATATTTAACGACACTTTTCCAAACATGGACTTCATTTTGTCGTACAAATAGAAAATAAATCAAACTCATTTTAAATTATGTATCAGTCAAACATTCACTTGTGACAGAATCAGTTCGATCTAAACTTTAAATCATTATATTTAGTTAATTAGAACAAAAATTCTTTCTGAAACAATTTTATGTGGGAAATAATTTTGATTTTATTTTTAATGCACTTTTAGAAAGTACGAAGTGCATCACAGAAAAATAAAATCAGAGCTGCGAAGACATTTCTTAAACGGAATAAATCCAGTTTTTCTTCTTCTTCTGATTCCATCTTATATTTTTCATGTGATTGAATCTTAATTATTTTGCTCTTTGTGGGTCATTGATGTTTAATTTCTTGAAGTTGCTTTAAAAAAAATTTTTGGTTATCAAAGTACAGTTTTTAAAGCTTTTGAGGAAACTGAAGATTTTTATTGATAAAACTAAAGTTTAAATGTTTTTGTTTTACTTTTTTAAATGTAAGACACACACACACACACACACACACAGACATCAATGGCCATTTAAAGCAGCCACACTGAGTCTTTATAACAGCAGCAGCACAAAAGAGAAGGTGGGGGGGGTCAGGGTTAAATGGAGTGTATTGGCTCATGAATATAAGGCCCTGTATTATTGCCCCCTCCTTATTATACCCCCCCCCACCTATTGTCCTGCTGTGGGGGGGCCGAGCAGCTCTGATGGGATCAATGCCACCTGTCAGAGCACAGACAACAGGCCGGAGCTCCGAGTCCTCGTTAAACTCTGCTAATTGACTTTTAGAGATGTTGGGACGAGAGACACTGAGGACAGACAGAGAGACAGAGAGTCTTTTATTCTGAAGGGCTGATCTCCATAAGAAGATATATTTTTTCCGTCTCCTCTCTGGAGGTCTCAGGACAGCCTGTGTCACTGAGACATCACAGTGTTGTCTCCTCGTCCTTTTCAATGGAAACTGAAGTCCCGATCAGTCCTTCGGTCTGATCCCGACCGAGGGAACCTGAGGTTCACCAAGTACCTCACCCGACTCAGTCCCCCACCCAGATCCTGGTTCAGGTCTGGTCTCTCAGCTGGACTCTTCCTCAGGAAAACCAGGAAGACCTGGTCTTGGTCTGATTCTGGACTGATCGGTCTGTCTGAGTCACTTTGACTAATGATTAAATAAGTTCCTTTAATGAAAGTAAACATTTGAATTTGGATCCTTTCTTTTTTTTTTTCTTGATGATGTGATGATATAGAACTTCTCCTCTTCCTCAGATCTTCCTCAGATCCTCCTCAGGTCCTCCTCAGGTCCTCCTCAGGTCCTCTTTCAGATCTTCCTCAGGTCCTCCTCAGATCCTCCTCAGGTCCTCCTCAGGTCCTCCTCAGATCTTCCTCAGGTCCTCCTCAGGTCCTCTTTCAGATCTTCCTCAGGTCCTCCTCAGGTCCTCTTTCAGATCTTCCTCAGGTCCTCCTCAGGTCCTCTTTCAGATCTTCCTCAGGTCCTCCTCAGATCCTCCTCAGGTCCTCCTCAGATCTTCCTCAGGTCCTCCTCAGGTCCTCTTTCAGATCTTCCTCAGGTCCTCCTCAGGTCCTCCTCAGGTCCTCTTTCAGATCCTCCTCAGGTCCTCTTTCAGATCTTCCTCAGGTCCTCCTCAGATCCTCCTCAGGTCCTCCTCAGGTCCGGTCTGTCTTCTGTCCTGGTGCTCCATCTGCTGGTCATTCTGTTGAACTGCACCGATGAATTTCCACATGAAACATGCAGACCAACAAACATCGTTAAGTCTTTTATTTTAAATAAAGTTTAAATCATCAGTTTCGGACACGAAGCAGATGTTTCTAAGAACCAAACATCTGGACAGCAGTGACCACACGGTTCATAACAGGAAGTAGAACAATAATACAATCAAAAACTTTAGATTCACCCTCTTCTCATTTCTGAGCGCGTTCAAGGACACTCTGAATTTCACCAGTTCATCATCAATGCTCAAATATCTGAGCATCAGTGAACGCAGCAGAGAGCAGCTCATCAGACTTGGACTTCCTGCTGAGCGTAAATGTATTGAAAGCTCCAGGAAGTCTGTTAGTGAACGCTGAAGTCTTTAATCCACCCCGACGGACTCAAACACAACACGAGGTGCGTCAGCGTCATGATGTCACTCATCCGGTTCTTCTTCTGGGTCGCTGAACGCCTCACGCGGCCTTCTTGCCGTGCGGCTGCTGCGGCAGCTTCCTGCGGTCCTTCACGGCGTTCCTCTTCCTCTTCTTGCTCAGGAAGTTCTCCAGTTTGCCGCTTTTCTTCAGTTGCTGATATTTTTCTGCCAGCTGCAGCTTCTTCTTCTCAGCTGGAGGAAAAAAAACAAACAAACAACAAAGTTTCAGTTCAAAACTGAAATGTCTGATTTCAGTAAATGGAACGTGTCAGATGACCTTTGACACCCACATTTCTTGAGGAAGAACGGTTGTGCTCCCTGATTGGCTTGTTCTCTCTGCTGCCTCTTGAACTGCAGCTCTCTCTCTCTCTGCTGCTCTCGGCTCTTCCTCGCTCGCTCCTGGTTCTCCTGCAGGAAGTCACACGTTTAAAACGGAGGCCCTTCACATTAAAAGCAGTCCAGTGAAGACGGACTGTGTCCGTTAAATGAGTCGTATTTAACGTCTCACCATCCTCTTCAGGAGGAACTGCAGCTTCTCTGTCCTCTGCTGGTTTGTCTTCGTTCTCTTCAGCTTCTTCTGGATGATCTGCGGACAAACACGATGACATCATTTCCTGCCACCTTCAGGTTTGAACCTGACGTCCGAACGTTCCTCACCTCCTTCTCTCTCTGTTTGATGTCATTTATAAATTTGTACGTCTTCTCGAAGATCTCAGGCTTGTATTCTCCCGACAGGTCGTCAAATCGAGGATCCCTCGACGTCTGGAGCAAAGAAAAGACGCAGACACACAATCGTTCAGAGTAAATCCAGAAGAACAGAAGAACCTGTGGACCGCTGCAGGCTTCCTTCACTCACCGGTTTCCTGACGGGGACGACCTGACGGAGGAACGGAGCTGGTTTCTTGGCTGAAAGCTCCATCGGCCTGACACACACACACACACACCATCAGACTGTTGTTCTTTTAGAAGCAGGAAGTGAAACGCAGGCCGACTGTTCACCTGTTCTTGTTCAGTCGTCTCTTGGCCTTGGTTTCTGTCCTCTTGTTGTTGCCGTAGGCGACCTCATTGTAGACTTTAGTTCCCACTTTGTTCTGCAGCTTCATGATGTCCTCGAAGGACATGTTGGACAGCTCTGAGGGAGAGACAGCAAAACACAGGAGTCATTCAATAAATAAGACTCAACTCAGAGGCATTTTATATCTCTGGGGTCGAAGGTCGACTTCACTGTGACATCATAACCTTCTGTTTGCTGACACTTTGTTTTTAGTCTGTTATTGTGTATCAGCTCAGAGTTTCATGAGCTGCTTTAAAATGGATTTAAATTTGTCTCTTCGTGTTTCATTAAACTAAATAAACTTTTTAAAAAGTTCATCAAATCAAACTAGATAAGGAAAATGGGTTCAGTCCACTTCCTGTTTCCTGCAGGAAACGGGAACTCACCTTTTTTAATGTCGTCTCTCGTCTGGATCTCACTGCTGCTGCCAACAACCTCTTCACCTTCATCATCATCATCATCATCATCCTCCTCTTTGTTTCCTTCGATTTCCTGCCCTTCCTCATCTTCAGCACCATCTGAGTCTTCTTCGTCCTGTTCATCAGACTCCTCCTCCTCCTCGCTGAAGTCCTCGTCCTCGTCCTCGGCCCTTCCTCCTCCTCCTCCTCCTCCTCTCTCGGTGAGCAAAGCGAAGTTCTTCTCCACGTCAGAGTCTTCGTCGCTGCTGCTGTCCCTCGTCTTCGTCAGGACGTCCCTCTGCTGCTTCCTCTTCATCCTGGACCTGAAGCTCACTGAGGAAAACAGACATGGAGGAGTTCAGGAAGGAAGAACGGCCTGGCTGGAGTAACCATGGAGACCGGGGGCCCCCAGGGGCCTCAGAGCTGTGGTCAGGTTGACTGATGCTGCTGCTGTAGAGCTCCCCCCCCTCTGAAGGGTTTGAACTTCAAACACTTTGTTAAAAAGGAGCATTTCTCCTTTTCGGGGCCAGCTGTTCTGCTCCAAACTTCAGACTTCCTGTTAAACTTTCTGCTTCAGCTTCAGATTACTGATAAATGTTTTAGTTTAACCGAAGTCAGTGTGAAGTTCTACCGACATACAGATACAGTCTGTTCGATATAATCAAACTCGGATTGGGAACACACGAGTGATGACGCTGTTTGTTTGTTTGTTGTTAGCTGTTGTTTGTTGACGCTGCCGTTTGTCAGTTTCTTTAGTTTTTCTTTGCCAACAGTTTTATTATCTGAGTGATCGGCTCGATTTCAGGAAAACGAATTCTTTCTGCTGAGATGTCAACAGATCTGAAGGCGGAAGTGTTTACCTGAAGTTTGTTGTTTACCTGAAGCTGAAGCTTGTTGTTTATCTGATCTGTTGTCCTGTTTTCTTCAGCCTGTTCCGGATCCACGTGTCTCCGATCGAAAAGAGTCCATCCGGGTTAGCCTCACCAACCAGTTCCGGTTTCAAAATAAAAGTGCGTGACAGTTTTCGACAGTAAAGAAGAACTGTGGGGCCAAAAACGGCCGTTTTTTTTTCTAAACGCGGGTTTATTTTAATTTTTCTTCTTCTAACTCAGATATATTCCAACTCTGGAGGACATTTGTCTTTTTACACTCTTTTGTTTTGGAGGGAAACGGACTTCCTGACTTGCGCGGTGCTGCCCCCTGCTGGCGTGACGCTGTCACGTGTTAATTTAACAAAATAAACTAATACACTTTATTTACTGCCCCGTGTTCCTTCCTGCACATCCAACCTGGAGAGAGTGTGTAAAGACCGAGTCCTGCTGCAGATCCCTGATCCCTGATCCCAGATCCCTGATCCCAGATCTCTGATCCCTGATCCCAGATCCCAGATCCCTGATCCCTGATCCCTGATCCCTGATCCCTGATCCCAGATCTCTGATCCCAGATCCCTGATCTCTGATCCCTGATCCCTGATCCCAGATCCCAGTCTGGGATCACAGGAGGAGACAGGAAACGCTGAGTTGGACTAAAACCACCGAAGAAGGTGGAAAAATAATTCTGTTTTCTGTTTTAGTCCCGTTGAGTTATACAGTCGATATAATTTAGTTCATGATGAAAAACTCCTGTTAAAACGTTTGGAGGAAATGATCCTGACCTTCGCTGGTCAAATTCATCTGGACCAGGACTGTCAACTAAAGAGAAGTTCGACTGTATTGAAGTATATGGGAAAATGTCCCTCCTCCTCCTTTATACTGAAGTCTATGGGAAAATGTCCCTCCTCCTCCTTTATATTGAAGTCTATGGGAAAATGTCCCTCCTCCTTTATACTGAAGTCTATGGGAAAATGTCCCTCCTCCTCCCTGATTTATCAGCTCCGTAAACGTTTCCCTGATCTCTCTCTCTCTCTCTCTCTCTCTCTCTCTCTCTCTCACACACACACACACACACACACATTGCCAGGAGATTCTGGTGAGCAGCAACGTCAAGCTGAACAAATTCAACGGGAAATGGATAAATCCGCCTTCAGAATAAAAGAAGGTCAAACTTAATCCATCTCAGTTAAATAAGAATGACACTTAAAAACAAACAAACAAAAAAAATCAACACATGTTCAGGAACTTAAAGTCAATGTAAACAGGTTTTAAAGGCGGCCCGACATCATCACCAGGTCTTTGGATCGCTTTGTGCTGCGTTAATATTTTCTTTGAACTGAAGAAAACATTTTTCAGATGTAGTTTTGTCCATGTTGGACATTTGAATATTTGGTGCCTTCAGTGAATGTTTCTTATGACTGAATAAAACCAGAATCACCAAACAAACGGCCACAATAAGAGTTTACAAGCCTCTGCTCACTAAATAACGGAGATTTAACACGTTTTTCATTAGTGTGCCAAACAGAATCCTGCTGTCGATAATTAACCAGTTATTGTTGTTTACTTATTTGTGCATGTTGATCGTTTATCTCAGATGAAGCTCCAAGTGCGCTGCGGTGATGCTTTTATTCTGAAAAGTGGGACAGGAAGCTGTCCTCTCCGTTGATTGGATGGTCTGAGCCTCGCTGGCTCCCGGTCAGTCGGATCCTGGACGCGGATCGGGATTAAGGAGCAGCAGGACCAGAGCTGCTCCAGCTCCGCTTTTGTTCTCCACCATCACAACAACAAAGCACACTCTTATTGTGGAAGGCTGCTTCCTGCTGCTCTGTCCCCAGCTGATCCGGCTCCATCCTCACCTCTGCAGCGGCCCGCAGCTCCCCGCAACAGGTCGAGGTGGAGCCGGGAGGACCGATCCTGGTCCCGGTGTAGAGGAAGATGGTTTAGTGGATTCAGCTGCAGTCTGGATGCGGCAGGGAGGAGGACGCCAACATGATGCCGGTGAGTTCATGAGCTGGTTTCACTGTAGATCCTGAGTCCTGCAGGGTTCTTCAGTCCACCAGACCTCCAGACCTCCTGAGCTCAACACACTCTGATGATGAAGGAACCTGAGATCTTCATCCTGGACCAGCTCAGAGAGTTTGGATGAAGGTGAAACTGGTTGATGGAGGATCCTTCAGAGTCTGGGACCAGATCCTGGTCCTGAAACCTGGAGGTCTCCTGAGGTCCCTTAGTGACAGACTCACCTGAGGAAAGTGTGAGGACTGGGAGCAGGGGCGGGTCCAGAACCTTCCCGGGGGGGGCAGACCGTGTGTTTTTAAACCATTCAGGCATGATGTGGTGCGTTCAATGTCGGTGCGTTAACAATGGGTGCTTTAACTCCGGCTTTACCTTCACTGTTCCGCCGTCGACTTTCCCCATCATCTAAAAAATGAACATCATTTTGTATTGAAGACTGTAAACTAGAGACTGAGACCATAAACTCATCACAGAGGAGGAGGGACATTTTCCCATAGAGTTCAATATAAGGAGGAGGGACATTTTCCCATAGAGTTCAATATAAGGAGGAGGGACATTTTCCCATAGAGTTCAATTTAAGGAGGAGTGACATTTTCCCATAGAGTTCAATATAAGGAGGAGGGACATTTTCCCATAGAGTTCAATATAAGGAGGAGGGACATTTTCCCATAGAGTTCAATTTAAGGAGGAGTGACATTTTCCCATAGAGTTCAATTTAAGGAGGAGGAGGGACATTTTCCCATAGAGTTCAATATAAGGAGGAGGGACATTTTCCCATAGACTTCAACACAGTCTGACTTCTCTTTAGTTGTCCTCTCCTGATTTTCAGTACAGAGAATGAAGCTTCAGCAATGAGGTGACTCTTTTTATAGATGGATGAGATGCAGTGAGGTCAGAGGTCACCTGATGAGGTCAGCTGGTCTGAAAAAAAGACCTGAGGGAGGGGACAGTTTTCAGACCTTCATCATCATCTTCATCATCTTCATCATCTTCGTTCTCAGTCTCAGTTTGACGTGTTGTTTTTCAGTGCTGGTGGATCAGACAGTTCTGGTCCGCTGAGTGTTTTAAACTTTGTGCTTTAAGTCCAGTCTGGACCAGGTCTGGACCAGGACTGGACCAGTTCTGGACCAGGTCTGGACCAGGTCTGGACCAGGACTGGACCAGGTCTGGACCAGTTCTGGACCAGTTCTGGACCAGGTCTGGACCATGTCTGGACCAGGTCTGGACCAGGTCTGGACCAGTTCTGGACCAGGACTCTGAAATGAGTCTAAATGAAACCAGCAGAAATTAACCGCAAACTTTTCTGATCATCAAATATTTCAAATCACCTTGAAAACTCTGAACGTCTGAAGGTCTTCGTCCTTTAATTTAATCCGTGTCGGCTGCTTCGTCTTTCCTCTTTTACTTCCTCTCTGGAGAAACAGAAGCAGATCAACTAAAATAAAGATTCAACATCACCTGATCATTTTTTTAGATGTATGACAGAAGAGAAACACGTCCTGTTTGGTTCGAGGCCTCCGACGTTTAAGATGGAAAATAAAATCAATCAATCAATTAATCCAAATGATTAACAAACGGACGACTTCTCTTCCCATCATGTGTTGAACAATGTTAGACGGGAACAGGACCAAGAGGAAGGAGTGAACTTCCCACCAGCGTCAGTGTTTACAGACGGACAGTGAACGCACCACAGGGTGATTTCAATGCAGCTCTGGAGGGAGAAAAACTGCGACTCCTTCACAGCCGCCCGTTAAAATACAGCTCGCCCCGATCCTTCCTCTGCGTCCTCATCATCTTCCAGCTCCTGTGCTGCCTAGTAACTGTTGCCACAGCGACCAGAAACACACACACACACACACACACACACACCTGTGTGTGCTGTTCAAGGTCGTGTGGGAACTCTGAATTCGGCCTTCCTCAGCCGAGGAGGAAGTGAAGTGGGGAAGTTGGGATCTGACAGTAAAATCAGACACTTTGTTCTCGTGTCGACGGCAGCAGCTGCACTGCAGGCAGCGGCGATCACGATGCAACAGACCTCTCAGTGAGGGACAAACTTCGTGACCAAACCTGAACTTGATCTTTCCTCCTGGACGACCTCGACTTGACCTTCAGTCTGAGACATCGTTTACTTTTATATTTTCTCCTTTTCCTTCTCTGTCTCATCTTCTTCGATGAATCCGTTCTTCTTCTTCTCTTCTGCCTGACAGGAAAAGCAGATAAATATATTTAAAAATCCTGAGATGACAGAAAGTCACTGAAAACGTTAAAGAGTAGAACCATCTGATGGTGTTCTCAGAGTTCGGCTGAAGGACGGTTGGAGCTGAATCTTATCGAAAGTGACAACTTGGAGGACGAAGAGGACTCGTCATGGAAGGAGACTCAGAGGTGACTTGATGTTTTCTGGTCCTGTTTGTGACTCTGATCAGTCAGAACATTATGACCACTGACCTTTATTATTAAATTATTCTAAAAACATTCAAAACGCTGACATTAATAATCAGAGAGATCCAGTCGGCTCAGTAAAGGAGAGGCGATTTAAAGCAAACACGTAACAGGACTGAATTTCCTTCAGTCCATAAATCAGACAGCTGAAGAGGTGTTTAAAGCTGCCCCCCCCCACATGACCCCCCGATGACCCCCAAAGTCTGTTTACTGACAGGAGACCAGCTCATGTGTCCAACTGCTGCCTGGATGTCGTTGGCAGCCAACCGGCAGCTGATCCTGTTTTCAGCAGCGTCCTGCGTTGATGTTGTTGACGTGATGGTGTCCTGAACAGCAGGGGGGTTTAAGGCTGTGTGTGTCTGTGAGTGTGTGTGTGTGTGTGTCTGTGGTTAATCCAATTTGGTCGTCACATGACGCTGTCGGCCATATGGCTCCAGCTGTCCACGCCGCCGACTAAACATTTGGGATGTGACCTGCAGCGCTTCAGCTGCCACCATCTTTCCCCCGAGCAGAGACCTGGACCTGGTCCTGGACCTGGTCTTCCTGGACCAGGTCCAGGACCAGGTCCGGGACCATCCCTCAGCCAACGTTCCTATTTTCAGTCCATCCGGTTTTGGCTCTGGTCCCTAAAACAGTCCACTTCCTCTGAAGTCGAATTGAATCTCAAATCAAATAGTTTTTTTGTAAAAACAAAAACAGGCACAAATAAAAGTTTTAAACATAAAGTTTAAAAGTTCAGATTTTATATTAAAGGTCCGTATTTTCAAATCCTCGGTCTTTTATTCTGAAGGGTTTATATCCATCAAAGATATGTTTGTGTTTTTAAGAGCTAAATCATCTCAGTGCAGTTTTTCCATCTTCTCTCTCCAGAGCTCCCACTCAGTCAGCCAATCGGTGGAGAGATCTGATCCTCTCTTCTGATTGGCCGACTACAGTACAGAGGGCGGAGCTGAGAAAAGTGTCAGCTATGTTGTGACATCACAAAGTCCCAGAAGTCCTGACGGCTGGTTTTAAGGCTCAGGTTCTCTGTGTGGACTGGATTAATACAGAACCTGGACCTGGTTTAGGATCAGAGACTTATTCAGGATCGGCCACACAGATCAGCATGTCCTGACTGTTCAGCAGTCTTGTTGCTGTAACTGTGACATTAATTGGTGCAGATTCTGTCTCCTTTTAATTTAGTTCTCCGGAGAAATGAAGTCAGATCACAAACAGCCGCTTCTCTGTGAAGATCTGCTTCACTTCCTTCTGAAAAGGCTTTCAGGTCTTTGATGAGCTGAAACTCCACAGTAATGGTTTAGGATTAGGATTCATGGTGGTGAATCATTAAAACCCCCTCCCTGCCCCGGGGGGGGGGGGGGGGGGGGGGGGGGGATTAGGCAGCCTGGTGCTAATTCCAGACGTTAATAAGAGACAGGTGGCCCAGGACTCTCAGGTGTAGCTGTGACATCACTGATCCCAGTGATGATGACATCATCCAGACGGTCATCATCATGTAAAGAAGAAGCCCAAAGCGTCTCTCCGCTCATTTAATGCCGGGACTCAAAAAACACTGGATTATTTCCCACAATGCACCTGGAGAAGGTCGTTCTTCGTTAAACTGATCTCCAGTGTAAAACCTTTCAAAATAAAATCTGCTCCTTTATCAGAGACAGTCCAGATGGAAAGGAGGCTCTTTGTTTGGCTGACAAACATTCTTCAGTAATTTAATGTTTTCTTTGGAGAAAATAAAACAGAAGAATTCTCTCTTTAGGGAAGCTGAAGTTGAAGAACTTTACTCAGAAAAATGACTGATGATGTCACATTTATCTTTAACGATGTATTTCTGTACGTTATATAGAAATATAAAGTTTTTTTTAGCCTTTATTACGACGACAGAAAGTTTGAGCCGTTTGAAACCTCCAGTCTGTGACGCCTCTGTCGGCCATCTTGGTTTTTTTTAAACATCGTGGGGGAGAAGGAGGGCTGACCTCCTCTGTTCTCAGTCACTGGTAGCCCCGCCCCCTAACCCCTCCCCTCCTTCCTGGTCTGTTTCCCTCTAAATGGAGCATCATGTTGTATTGAAGTCTTGAATCTACAGATCAGTCGCAGTAACCGGAGTTTGTTTATTTGGTAATAAAAGTTTTCTCCAGACGTTTGACACTTTCGACCAGCAGCTATTTAACCAGTGCCTCCTCAGGCTGTGATTGGCTGTGCTGTTTCCTGGTTGACCTCTGTGGGGCGGCTGGCAGCGCTGACCCACTTTATCCGCGGGAACCTGGAGACGAGCGGCGCTCCAGTTTAATGTAGGACAGGAAGCCGGACCAGACTCATTTGTCTCTGTCACTTCCAGCCTCGGTGCTGCTGATGCTTTTTGATGACGGGAAGCTAAAAGGCATCACTTTGGCTTCCTGTCGGCGGGAACGTGGAGCAGAAATCTTCCAGCAGGCCTGATAAACGCTGCCCTTTTTGGAGGTGGCGCTTCGTTTCCATCTGCTGCAGCTGAGCGGCTCTGAGCTAATCTGTCAGACTGAGAGTGAACCAGGACAGAAGGAAAAAAACCGAATCTCCTCTGATGTGTGACCTGGCGGCAGAAAGCTTTCAGCTTAAGCTCTGTGACTGAAATGGGTTTCATTTTCAGCTCCTGCTTTCATCACATTCGTCCACATCAGCAGATATCCTCATCGTTTATCTGGTGAAATTTTAAATTGGTCCAAAATTCTCTGCAGACATTCATGTTTCCCAGATGATGAACCTTTCCTTCAGCATCCAGTGAAGTTTTATTTACAAACGCCAGCGCTGTGATGTCACCCACAGGTTTCTGAAGCTCAGTTAGCTGATCCCGCCATCGCCATCTTGGCTGTGTTTAACTCCGCCCCCTGACTCGGAGCTGAGCCGCTCCTCCTTCTCCTCCGAATATGGTTTCTTCTGGCTTGAAAAAAAAACTAAACAAAGATGGCCGACAAACTGGAGGCTTAAAAATGTCCGCTGACGGAGACGGTTGGTCCAAACGGACAGATGTTCATAGAAAAGCTGACGTGTGAAGACTGAGGACAGAAGAGAAGACGGACGCTGCTCAGACATCAGTCAGTCTGAGGACGTCTTCTGATCCGTCTGCTCCCTCCTCTTCTTTATTTACTTTATTTTACAGGAAGCTGCCGTCTGTTTTCTCTCTTGAGCTTCATCCAAACAGTCGACAGAATCTGCCTCTTGATGAGTCCTGAAAACCGGACCAGCAGAGCGGGTTCAGGCCCGGCAGGTTGAAGGTTCAGCTCCTCGTAGCAGTCGATGAGCCTTCGAGCAAACTCTGACTCATTATCGCCTTCGCAGGATGAATCCAGGCTGCCGTTGCCGTGCAGGTTGGCGAGCTGTGGGCGGCCATCTGGCTGCAGGCCCAGCAGCAGATACCCTGCTGGAGTAACAGATGGCCCAGTGCATCTTGGGAGTTATGTCCACAAATATCTGCTATGCTCTTAAATAGCACAGGAAGCTGCCATGAAGGTTTTTGTTCTTTTTACTCAGTTGAGGGTTGAATGCGTCACATTAAATCACATCCTGTTCCTCATCAGGACGATCTGCTGACAGATCACAGCTGTGTTTGATATTTAAAGTCAGACCAGGTGACGGACCTTTACCTTCAAACTTCTTATAACCCCCCCGCTCTGTGTTTGTAGATGTTCCTCACCGTGTACCTCAGCAACAATGACCAGCACTTCAGCGAGGTTCCCATCACGCCGGAGACGCTCTGCAGAGACGTGGTCGAGCTCTGCAAGGAGCCCGGTGAGGCCGACTGCTACCTGGCCGAGATGTGGCGAGGCTCAGGTGGGCGTGCAAAACATCCGATCATCTCATGGAGCAGCTTTCTGTGCAGCGAAACATGTCCAAATACTTTTGGACACACCAAAATGTATTCATCATGTTGTGTTTTCTAACCAATCAGAACGTGTCGTGGGAGACGGGGAGCGGATGATGGAGGTGTTGCAGCGTTGGGGGCAGCAGAGGGGGGAGGTCCGTTACCTCCTGCACCATCAGAGACCTCCGGGACGGGACTCAGGTACTAAACATCTGCCCCCAGATCCAGACTGTGAGACCAGCTGGTCGAGTCTGAGTCTGAGTCTGAGTCTGCAGGAACTTTTACTGAGTCACCAGAAAATCCACCTTCAAGACAAAACTGAGCATCAAGCCCATTTTTAATATTCAGCTGAACCCCACAGTGCTGTAATGACGACGGTCCAGGTCCAGGTCCAGGTCCAGGTCCAGGTCTACAGACAGTCTGTGGTTACACATATAAACTGAATTTCTGTTGGGGGTTACTGGGACTGATGATCACACCAGTTCAGACCAGGTCATCTGAGGTTGAGGTCTTCATTTAGTTTGTCAGTCCTAAAAACTAAGAAAATCCCCCCTAAGGGTCTCTGGTCCAGGTCCTGATCCAGGTCAGTTAGCTCACAAACATCACACGCTGGTGTTAAAGCCGGCGGTGGTGCAGCTCTGAATACTGTCCTTCTACGTCCCTCAGCTCTGAGCTGATTGGTTCCTACTGAAGTGTCATTAGCATAGTGACACTTTTTACCTGTCAGCTTCAGATCTCTCAGTGATCCGTCTGGACCAGAATGGTGGACCAACAGCTGATGGTCCGGACTGACTGCTGTTTTTATCTCCAGGTGGATCACGAGCTGCCGATCAGATGATGAAGAGGAACCAGATGAAAGCTTCTGCAGAGAGATGTCTGGAGAACGGGGTCAGTCAGAGAGATCCAGGAAGCGTTTAGCCTAGCTTAGCATAAAACCCACTGGCCCAGGTTAGCTTAGCTTAGCTCCAGAGTCCATCTGGTTTACATCAGGACAGTTACAGAGAAATGAGTGTTAGCAGCACTTAGCGCTACAGCTAATTTACTGCATATGAACAACAATTTGACAAACACCGCTACACAACACTGCACAACATTAGATCATTTGTCATCTCTGCTGAAAAAGTTGTGTTGCTGGAAATTGCTTACAACCCAAAAGGTTGTGTAGAAGCTGGAGAAGTTTATGAACTCTGACTGTGTGTGTGTTTGTGTTGCAGCTCTCAGCTCCTCGTGTCGACATGACGCTGGGCGAGCTGCAGGATCTGGCCACCCGACAGCAGCAGCAGATCAACGCCCAGCAGCAAATGTTGGCCTCCAAGGTAGGACCCCCCCACCACGGCACTGTTTCCACCACTCCAGTTGTCACGACTGTGGAAGTACACAAAAACCCACTGTTACTTCCTCCAGTTTGTCCCAGGGGATGGAGGGAGGGGTAACAAAAGATTAGAAACCGGGGTTGAAAAGAAATACCAAACACCAAAGGAAAAACGCTGGAGCTGCAGCTGCTCAGGTTCGAATAGAAATGCTTTTATTATGAACACAGAAAACCCAAATAAACCAAAAATCACTGGTCTCACCAGGATGCTCTGGGTAGTAAAAGTGAAAACACTGGTCCACAGGAAACCTAAAATGACCACGACAACCACAACAAACCGGTAAGTATTTGAACCGCTTTTCCACAGAAAAGGGACAAAAACAAAATATCTCAAAAACCACCTTTCCACCGAAAGGGACACGATTAGGGTGTCAGCACCGACACACACACACACACCGGAGGACAACCACACAACTGTCACCCAGTGGCACACTGGCCTCGGCTGTTGCCTCTCTCCTCTTTTTATACTCTGGGGCTGCTCAGGGGAACGCGACGCACCTGGATGTGGGGCGGAGCCATCCACCTTGGAGTAGAGAGAGCACAACAGCCACACACAAATATACACCGGCACTAGGGCCGTAACACCCACAAATTCAGCTCCCACTGATTCTGGTGTTGGACCAGGTTCATTTACCTGTTAGCCCCTCACATGTCGGTCCCAGGTCCACGTTTACAGACAGTTTTTGGTCACCGCTCAGATCACCTTGTCCAGAAGATGTCAGCCGTCCCACGTTCATGTGTTCAGGCTGGGAAGAGCCCCCCCCCGCCCACTGCCAGCTACTTTCACACATTCACACTCCACTTGAGGATCAGTATTCTGCCAAAGGACACTTTGACACGTGCACCTGAAGGACTGATCCATAATTCCGCCTGTTGATGAGCGTGATGTCTGTAAAACGTCACGATGCATCGAGCTCTCCGCTGTTTTTGTTGTTTGTTTTGAAGGAGCAGCGGCTGCGGTACCTGCAGCTGCAGGATCAGCGGCAGCAGCAACAGCAGGAGGTGTCCGATCAGGAGCGCCTGCGACAGCTGCGAGAGAACGCACACAACCAGGAGGCCAAGCTGAGGCGGGTCCGGGCCCTCCGGGGCCAGGTGGAGCAGAAGCGCCTCAGCAACAGTAAACTAGGTCAGTGTGCCGGAGCTCCTGGTGGTTTATTGGTTTAGTAAACGTTGGTGTCTGAGCAGCAGCCAAAGACTCGAGGTCTGCAGGAAGTTTGAATTAAACAGGTGAACCAGAGAAGCTGTGTCCCAGTTCAGGGTCTGGTCCTTCAGACGTCTCCTGGGACACCAAGGATCCATCAGGTGAATCCTTTAGCATCCCAAAATTCATCCGTCATCTGGCGGCAAAATCCACCAGCGGAGCCTGAAGACGACAGTTAAAGCAGAAGGACCTTCGTACCTCAGTCCAGATTTCATAGACCTGGACCTCGGAAGGAAGCAGCCCCGAACTCAGACGCAGCTACAGTGGTGTCTTTTGTTTGTGTGTCTTTGTTGGAGCTGATACATTTAACAGTTTGATCATGTACGTTGTGTTGAGTTTACGTTCACATGAAGGGAGGTCAGGGAGAAACACCGAGAAATGACTTAACACCTCAAAATAAAAGGGCTAAAGGAAAGAAAGCTCTGTGTGTGTGTGTCTGTGTGTGTGTCTGTGTGTGTGTGTGTGTGTGTGTGTGCTGAGCAGATGGGTGGTGACGATCACAGATCAGATCAGATTGGACTCAGACTTATCGTGTAAATTACAGGATTTACATGAAGCTTGTTGATCACATCTGCCCAGCTGTGTGTCTGTGTGTGTGTGTGTGTGTGTGTGTCTGTGTGTGTGTCTGTGTGTGTGTGTGTCTCTGTGCGTGTCTCTGGGTGTCTTTTGAGGTAACACCTCCCTCATAATTTCATTAAGGGAAAATGGCTTCTATTTTGGCTTCAAGTTGTTTTGTTTTGTTTCTGATACTCGTTGTGACGTTGTGTTGACGTTGTGCGTGGTGACTTTGTGTGTCAGTGGAGGAGATCGAGCAGATGACCAGCCTGTTCCAGCAGAAGCAGAGGGAGCTGCTGGTGGCCGTGGCCCGAGTGGAGGAGCTGAGCGACCAGCTGGAGGAGCTGAGGAGCAACAGACCGGAAGCTCCGCCCCCTCCACCTCCTCCGCACCACGCCCACCACACATCCTCCTCCTCGTCCGCGGCCGAGCTGGACCGCCTCTATAAGGAGCTGCAGGTAACAGCTGGGACCTGACAGAGAGTGCTCTGGATTCATGATGTGCACCATCAAACCGTCTGGAGCCCCAGTGGCCCCCCAGTGGCCCCCCAGTGGCCCCCGGGAGTCCGGCAAAGCTGAAGCCAAGATGTCAAATTCATCATGTTAGAATTAGCAGACCTGCAAAGATGTGTTAATGTGTGTATCCTGAACATTCACCTGCTTCCTCACCTGTTTGTTGCCCCCCCCCCCCCCCCCCCCTTTGTTCCCCCCTCCCTGACCGGACGCCACCGTTCCCTCCAAGCTGAGGAACAAGCTGAACCAGGATCAGAGCAGCCGGCTGCAGCAGCAGAGAGACAACCTGAACAAGAGGAACCTGGAAGTCGCGACGATGGACCGCCGGCTGGCTGAGCTCCGGCAACGGCTGTGGAAGAAGAAGGCTGCGCTGCAGCAGAAGGAGAACCTTCCTGTGAGCAAACCATCAGCAGAACCACCTCATCAGAGGAGGTTTTGGTTTGTCCTGATGCTGCATCACTTAGACGTTTTGGTTTCCTCTCCAGGTGGCCTCAGACAACGTGGCCCCTCAGCATGGCGTGGGCTCCAGAGTGGCAGCCGTGGGGCCGTACATCCAGTCGTCCTCAACAACAAGCTCCCAGGGACCTCCGGTGCCGGCTCGCCAGGAGGTTCTGGTGAAGCCGGCATATCCAGATGGGACAGCCACCCTGCCTATGCCTGACTCGGCCCTGAAGCCACCGCCCAGACCGGTCAAACCAGCCTCAGGTTCTGAGAGGGGACTTCAGATAGAAGAGATGTGGACAGAAGTGTCCTGAACTTACAGTTTTTCTGCTCTTCTCAGGTTTCAACACCTCAAAAATAACCAAACTCCCCGACTGGAGCAGCTTGTTTCCTGAATCCAGTGGAGGTTACAGCCACGCCTCCACCCTGCCTCGCATGTCCGGCCTCAGCCGTCGCAACTCAGGTCATTTAGGGTGCCATTTCTCCAGAGCCCAGAACCTGGGGTGTTGTTGAACAGCTTTTCAGTGAACAGAAGATGACATGTTTTTTCTCTCCTGTAGGTGGCGAGGCCCTCACAGACCAGAAGGATGTCTCTGCTTCGGACGTCCCGCCACCTGTCCCGTCTCGGACCAATCACACCGCTAACAACCTGCTCAGGGACAATCAGGTGCTTCGCGCTTCGTACAGCTTCTCGTGTTAAATCCCTTCATGTAGAGAAAACGTCTGATGCTCGTTGTGTCCTGCTCAGGGTTCAGGCAAAGGTCAGTCCCAGACACCGGTGCCGCCTCCAGTTCCCAGGAAGCCCAAGCTATTCTCCTCGTCTGGGCCCCAAACCTTCTCCAAGGCCCCCTACAGCACCGGGACCTTTCCTGGGAAGGTGCGCCAGGTCGGGGGCCACCTCAGGGCTCCAGGAGGCCTGTCCAACCACAGCAATACACTCCCCCTGCCGAACAAGCAGGAGAGTCCTCCAGCCGCCGCCGTCCGACCTTACACCCCCGAGCTCTCAGATGGGCCCCCTCCTGTGCTGAAGAAGAAGCCTCAGACTGTAGCCGCCTCATCCATCTACTCCATGTACACCCAGCAGGCCACACCGGGGAAGCACCAGCTGAGCGGCACGCTGCCTCGCAGTCAGCCCAGAGGTGAGCTGCAGTTCCCTCCCTCAGGGGGAGGAACTGATGTTCTTCTCCACATTACAAACTGCCCCTGACATCAGTGTCTCTGCCCCTCACAGTGTATGGGAAACCAATCCTCCAGGCCAGCGGGGGGCAGCAGTCTGTCAGCTCTGACACCACTGCTGTGAACTCTGGGTCCTTTGTGGCAGATGGCAGTGAGGCTGACAGCAGCTGCCTTGGTAATGGCGAAGGCACCCTTGGACAGACGGCAGAACCTGCCACCCCTCGACCGCTCAGCCCCACCAAGCTCCTCCCCTTCCTGTCCAACCCTCACAGGAACCCCAGTGACGCCGACCTGGAGGCCTTGCGCCGTCGGCTGCATCATGCCCCCCGGCCCCTGAAGAAACGCAGTTCCATTACGGAGCCCGAAGGCCCAGCTGGTCCCAACATCCAGAAGCTGCTCTACCAGAAGACCACTTTGGCTGCCATGGAAACCATCCCCATGGAGACCGTTGGTCGAGCAGGGGCTTATGTTCAGCCTGAGGTTCACGAGGAGGGGACGGGCGGTCTGGATCCATCCAGGGTTGGGGGCAACACCGGAGCTGGCATCAACCAGCTGCCCCCCGAGAGCCCAGAAGACCCCCTAACTCCGCCCCCTCTGCCTCCTCGCTCACCCATAAATGACCCCCTCTCCTGCCGCTCCCTGCCCTCCCCTCCAGAGAACAAGGAGGAAGAACAAGTGCATCCATCCACCTCAGTCCACCAGGACCACTTTCCAGAGGAGTTCCCACCTTACCCGCCGCCACCGTACCCCAGCTGTTGGGAGGTGGAGCAGGGGGATGACACCCCCAACCTGCAGCCGCCGGAGGTCACGGGTCAAGTCACAGTGCCGCCGGTGAGTGTGCCAGGACACCATCAGATCTGACTGATGCTCGGTTTGTTGTTCTTCATTATGTCCTCTCTGTGCTTCTGGCCTTCTGTCTCTCAGGGAAAGAGGTCCATCCTCCGTAAGGCCGACTCAGACCGGATCCACCACAACATGCGGGTTAAGTTCAACCCTCTGGCCCTGCTGCTGGACTCGTCTCTGGAGGGCGAGTACGACCTCGTCCAGAGGGTCATCTATGACGTAAGTTACACCACCAAAGACAAACGTCTGCATCTGGACATTCAAATTAAATAAATTCTGGTGTGAAAGGTTTGAGTTCAGGAGCTTGACTGCGGATGTCTGCATGTCTGCAGGTGGACGATCCCAGCACGCCAAACGATGAGGGCATCACGGCACTGCACAACGCCGTCTGCGCTGGCCACACTGAGATCGTGAAGTTTCTGGTCCAGTTTGGCGTCAACGTCAACACTGCCGACAGTGACGGCTGGTGAGTCCGCTGCTCCCTATTCAGTTTTTACAGATCGGGGTTTTGGTTGTTGACCTGACTTTATCAGAGAGAGAAACCCAACGGTACTCACAAGGAGCAAAGACTGCCTGTTAACAGAAACAGACTGATGGTTGGGTAGGTCTGACTCGACCGGTCTGTCCAGCTGCCAACATCTGGACCACCTCTGTCATGGATGTAACTTGCTGTGTAGGAAGGCGTCCTAGTCATTAATCCCTCCATCGAAGCTGCAGCTGGAACCAGCTGGAGGAAGTCTTTGAAACCTTTTCCCTCCCTCCGTCTGCAGGACTCCGCTTCACTGCGCTGCCTCCTGTAACAACGTTCAGGTCTGCAAGTTCCTGGTTGAGTCCGGGGCGGCCGTGTTTGCCACCACCTACAGCGACATGCAAACAGCTGCTGACAAGTGTGAGGAGATGGAGGAAGGCTACGCCCAGTGCTCCCAGTTCCTCTACGGTAAGACCTGAAGGGAGGTCGGTGGAGGGTTTAGGATCCTTTAGTTAATACCTGAGTGTCAAAGGAAAGGAAATGAAGGGTCCTCGAGGGAATTCAAGGAGACATCGAGAAGTCTGTTGGGAGTTTGTTTTGGTACTAAATCAGGATTTAAAGAAGTTCTACTGTTTTCTGAGCAGCAGTGAGAGATTTTAGAAGTGTGTTGGGTGGTACATCGGCTCCATAACAGCACACGGAGATGTCTCAGGAATTCTCTGAAGAGAGGAAAATAAAGTAACATCATTCCAAGCACAGGTCGAAATGAAAGCATGAACTTTTAGGGACATTTTAAAGGTAGTTCTCAAGACCGTGAGTAGATTTGGGGATGTTATATTGAAGGGAGTTCCAGCAGTCCCTGGGGGAACGTGGAAAACGTCAGAAGTTAAAGGGAAACATGAAGAAATAAGAAGGACTCGACAGACTGCAGGGAGCTCATCACCGGATGTTTTAAAAAGGCTGTAAAATCATTTACTGACCCAGTTTTTAAATGGTTCCTCTCTGTCCTGGTCTTGGCAGGCGTTCAGGAGAAGATGGGCGTGATGAACCGCGGCGTGGTGTACGCCCTGTGGGACTACGCGCCTCAGAGCGACGACGAGCTCGGCTTCAGCGAGGGTGACTGCATGACGGTGCTGAAGCAGAAGGACGAGGTGGAGACGGACTGGTGGTGGGCGCGATGTGGGGACCGAGAGGGCTACATCCCTCG
The DNA here is from genome assembly GCA_034769265.1 of Remorina albescens. Taxonomy (NCBI): domain Eukaryota; kingdom Metazoa; phylum Chordata; class Actinopteri; order Carangiformes; family Echeneidae; genus Remorina; species Remorina albescens. The sequence continues at coordinate 27,506,597 of CM068487.1, forward strand.
CAACCTGCTGGGGGTGAGCTGGCCACATTCATCTTCTACCAGCCGACAGAGCTGCTGACAGCAGAGTCAGTGACCTTTGACACAGAACTGTCAGCCACTGGAACTGCCAAAGAAACCTTAAATTCCTAAACCGCTCTAATCCGGCATCCTCGGGTTTATCTCTGAGATACGTCGGACAAACGGCTCCTCGAGGAAAGTATTTAGAAACAGTCAGGCAGAAATAAACCTGCTGTAACACCTGATGTGCTTATGAAAGCTCCACAGGGAATCGAACCGTCGACCCTGTCAGTCCGTCTCATCTCTTTTAATCGGGTTTAAAAGCAGCTCTGATAATCCCGTCATCATCGGCTTTATTTGGAAGTTTCATTTTTGAAAGTTATCTTAATGGTGTTTTAATGAGGATCTCCTCTCCGTTTATTTCCCAGCTGTATCTGCGGATCAGGCCGCGGCAGAGAAGTCTGGCTTAATGCCACCAGGGAGGAGCGACCTCGGCCTGGTTTTCAACCTCAGCACAAAGAATGTCAGAGAGAACTGTTGGAGGCAGAAGAAGTTCTTCTTCTGTTGAGATGATTATTACTTGATCAGATTCCAACTCAACTAGTTTCAACTAGTTTCACCAACTGTAACAAACAAAACACAAATTTAGGGATCAGCTTCTGATACACTGAAAACGGAAAAGTCCCAGAAACAATTATTTTTGTGCATAAGTTAAAAAAAAATAAACTGTAGGAACAAAAACGATCACGACGACGTTAATGAGAAAAACTTTTGAGAACGAGTCAGAACTTTTTGAACAAAATTCAGAAATAGAAGCGTAAAGCTCTCCAGGTCGTTCTTGGACACTTTTGTTTTGTCCTGTTTTTGCTCGGCCTCAGTGAGAACAGGCTGAAATCTGCTCCTGTTCACTTTCCATGTTCATGTCATTGATGTACACGCTGAAAAAAAGCTCATTTTGTTCTAAAAATCTTTTTCATTCATACATTTCTGTTCAGAAATTTCAGTTTTGCTTTTAGTTTTTTTGTGTTCAGTTCCTTAAAAGTCAATTAAATTTAAATTCTGACCTTCAGTCAGTCGGACTTTGTTCCAAAACCCAAAAAGGCTCAGATGGATTATTTTCCTGATATATTAGTAAATTGGTTACATTTCCCAAAGCGAAATATTTCGTTTCACGGAATCAGCTGCTGAGCTGTTAGTAAACCGATCCACCGTCCTGTCGGAGAGAGGAAGCAGAAGGATTTTTCAAAGTAAAACAGTTTCTTTTCACTTCCTGTGGGAACAGAAATAAGGCGCTTCGGACCAGCTGAGTGTTTTTCACTGTAAGTTTATTTATCATGTCGGGACTTCAGAAACTAACTGTTAAACTCACTCGTTCATATTTAGCTGTCAGGTCACGTCACACTCTGACCTCCTGACCTCAGAGTCCGCCACCGCCCTGCAGAATCAGCTGAGGCCGCTCTCCGACAGACACACACACACACACACACACACATGCAGATGCAGAATAAAAAGTGCAAAGTCAACAGTAACTCGATTAGAACAGGAAGCAGTCAAACGCTACAAAGAGTTCATGGAAAGTACATTCGATATTTAAGTTCACAACTGCACAGAGACATGAAAAGTGCATCAACACGTCACAGAACAGGAGGATTCTCTGAAGGTCAAAGGTCATGCAGGTTTTGTTGAGCTGCTATAAGCTGCCTGGTACATTGAACCTACAGACTGTTTATATCGTCACCAAACGCGAGCAGACGGTCGGAGCGAACTGGAGAAGGTGCAGATATTCAGCTTTAATGTTGAAATGTAGAAAATACTCCACTTCCTGTCGATAACCTGAGAGCTTCCTCTCAAGCTTTGAGCCGATTCCTCCACCTCCTAAACCGAAGTTCATCAAACCAACACACGGGAAATAAAAAGGCGGTAAAATATGGACGATTCCTGCAAGTCGGAGCATCTTCACACTGAAGAATCAGCTTATGAATCTAAGACTCTATAATGTTTTCCAACATGAGGGCCGGGGCCCACTGGAGGGCCAACAATTTAACAGCGAGGCAGATCTACACGGTGAAAAATAGATGAATGAAGTCAGTAAACATAAAAGGTTAAACAGTTAACGAAGTGAATTCACACGTTCAGTCGCTCCACAGGCGACGCAGAAAAGTATCATTAATCAGTCCTTCAAATCCTCCAGTTGAGGAAATGACACAAAAATATCATCCAAAAAAAAACCTAAAACCGTTAAAACCTCCTTCCAGTTCCGTCCTGTTAGTGTCGTTGGGTTAATGTGAGCAGAGAGGTCGGCACTTCCTGAAACTGGAGTCCTCGTCTGGAGATGGCCTTTGAAAAATAAACGACTGCCACTTTAAAACCATTTCTGAAATCCTCCCCAAAAATAATCCGGCCGCCTTCACACGACACCACGCTGATGAAGAGGAGGCTCTTAATCAATCTGTTGCACAACATCAGATTAACATCCAGGCTTAAGTCCCCCGAGGTCAGCCAGCTTTAACTCAAGACGCTGGGAGGGCGAAGATGATGATGATGATGATGACGATCCAGGACAGATGGATTAATATTCCGACATGTGGCGGGAGAATAAAGCCGATCCGAAGAGCATCCATGACGGACGAGCAGTCCAAGTTCTCACGGAGCGCAGCATCTGCCACCTTTAATGCTCCTGCAGGTTCTGGTCGTGGTTCTGGTTCTGGTCGTGGTTCTGGAAGGGCGGCAGCAGGCGGGTCACGTGGCCGATGCCTTTGGTCACGCCCTCCCTGAAGAGCAGCTTGGCGCCCAAACGCAGGTACTCTGGGTGTTTGATGAAGCGGAAACGGACCACGGCTCTCTCGCCCGTGCGAAGCTCATCCTGCAGCCGCAGAGAGAAACAGGAAGTCACGTGACCGAGGAACATTCACACACACCGATCTCACGATTCACTTCCTCTACCAACCGACCTTTCCGTGAAGGCACTCCACAGTGGCCGTCTGCCTGACGTTGCCGACGTGCACCGTGACCTGTGACCCCCGACGGAAAGTCTTGGCGTGGAAGAGTAAGACGATGGCGGCTTCAAACTGACAGCAGATGGTCGGGTTCATCTTGGGACTGACCATCACCATGCCCTGCAACAACCAATCAGAGGTCACTGACATCAGCTGTTTCTTCTCCTTCTTCACGCAGCAGCTGCAGACTGAAGGTGGGTGTTAAGGACAGAGAAGTCTTTGACTGTTAAATATGTAGCCGCCCCCTTAATATGATAAAATATAATAACCCCCCCAGTCTGAGCACTGCTGTCCAACATGCACTGTCTTGAGGCTCGGTGACCTCTGACCTTGCGCAGCAGAGAGCGGTCGAAGTTTCCCAGGGCCAGCGTGGCGGCCTGTCCGGCCCTCAGCACCCTGCAGGCCGAGCGGTTCCTCTGGATGCTGCCGACCTTCAGGCGCAGGAAGCGGCCCTCGTCGGTGGGGCCGACCACCAGCCGCTCCCCCTCCCTGCACACGCCGCTGGAAACACACACAGTCAGCCGGCGGTTCCTCCTTAAACACTCCGACACGCCTGAGCCTGTGCAGCTTAACGGTCTCACCTGTACAGAGTCCCGCCCACCACAGTCCCAACATCAGGAACAGAGTAGATCTCATCCACCTGCAGACACAAAGCATGATGGGAAAATTCAGTCAGCTCCGTCACATCAGAGTCTGCACTTCCCCTCAGGCACCAACCTGCTTCTTCTTCTCTGTGTGTGTGTGTGTCTCTCTGTGTTTCTCTGTGTCTCTTTGTGTCTCTGTGTGTCTCTGTGTGTCTCTCTGTGTGTTTCTCTGTGTGTTTCTGTGTGTCTCTCTGTGTGTTTCTCTGTGTGTCTCTGTGTGTCTCTTTGTGTGTCTCTCTGTGTTTCTCTGTGTGTCTCTGTGTGTTTCTCTGTGTGTCTCTGTGTGTCTCTCTGTGTGTCTCTGTGTGTGTCTCTGTGTATACCTGAAACTCAGTGAGTTGCTGCATCAGCTCCTCCTGCTCTTTGCTGTTGCTCAGTGGAGGGAGGATGTTCAGGAAAACCTTCAGCAGCTCCAGACTTTCTCCAGACACAGTGGACAAGGTGAAGATGGGGGTGATGCTGCACGCGCACACACACACACACACACACACACATTAGTTCCCAGCTCCATGCGTCATGCTCTGTTGTTGTAAGAATGAATGAAATCCAAACCGAAGCTCATTAGCACTATTAGCATCATTAGCAGTGTTAGCTTTGCTCCCATTGGTATCAGCAGTGTTGTCATCAGTTTGTGTACGGACCAGGAGGACTGAGTGAACTGCTGAGCGGCGGTCACGGCGTCGTCCGGGTTCGATACCACCATGGGGACCTTGTTGCAGCCCGGCTGCTTCAGGACTCGCTCCAGCTGTCGGACGGTCCGCTCCACCGTCCCGCGGGAGCACAGGTCCACTTTACTGACCACGATGAAGATGGGAACCTTCAGCGCCATGGCCAGGCCCAGGTGCTCCCGGGTCGTACCGGCTGCACAAACAGGGAGGAGAAAACACTTCATTACCCAGAATCCCCCTGACAGGCACAGGAAGAGAATCACACAGGTCTACTTGTTCTCTCCTGACTGATGTCAGACTGACAAAACATTTAGGTCAATAAATCAGGTCTCCTCATCATCATCATCCTCGTCTTCACTCTGGTCACTTCTGCCCTCTACTGGTGTTTTGTGTACCTGCAGTTGTTTCAGAGGAGTGAAAACCAAAGTTGTAGATGTTAACAGGCGTTAATTAAACCTGATTTAAATATAATCTACAGACATAGAATTCTTAGGTTCACTTATTTTATTGTATCTCTGTACCATGTTGAAGCTTCTATTTTAATTTTATTAGCCTTTTTATCGGCGTTTTCATTTTCGTCTAAATACACTTTTTTTTTTTCAGTCCAGGTTTTTGTTCTTCCTCTCTGAACTGCAGTAACTATGGAGAGAACTGAGCAAACAGGTGATTGATTGACGGTTCAGTTCTCCTGCAGCTTGAACGTGTGTGAACAGCTATGAACATCACGTGTGACATCACTTCCTGTGGCAGGAAGCGTGTGGCTGCAGCTCACCGATGCCGGTGTTGGCGCTCACCACCAGCATGGCGAAGTCGGGGCAGTAGCTGGTGAGGCCGAAGATGGTGGTCTTCAGGTACTTGTGGTGTCCAGCCAGGTCGATGAAGGTGATCATCTTGGACGAGCTCTCGCAGATTTCCTCCGCCGTCCGAGACTCGCTGTAGTTCACAACCTGCAGCGTGAGGACAAAGACGATGACTTCACTTCAAAACCAGGTTTTTAAAGTAAACAGGGTTCATCTTCTGAGGAGCTGGAATGTGGCTGGATAAAAACATTTGTCCATCTGAGCGTACTTTTACATCTCCTCTCTCTTCACTCTTCACCCAACCAGAGGAGATGATCTGACCCTGTTTGTTGAGACATCACAGAGTTCTTTATATGTATGAACCTTTAACTGATTATATTAAAACTTTTTACGTTTGACAATAAAAAATATATTCTAAAGTTTTCAGATTTCTTTACTTAAAAAGCTTATTGATCAGATTGGATATCTGGAAATACTCATTACTAAAGAACATGGAGGAAACCTGAAGACAGAACAGAACCTGAGAAGAACTTCCTGTTCACCAACATATTCTCAACACAATTAAAGTTTTTTTTTTTTTTTTTTTTTACCAAAAACTCTTAAAAAATAAATAAATAAACAGTCTTTTTTTGAATGTGAATTTCCTTCTGTAACTGTTTGTGATGTGGACATGATATCTTTAAACTGGGAGTCACAGTTTGGCTCGTCATTGCACCATTAAAACCTCGACTGGTCGTCGTCACCTCTCCTTTGCTGTTGAAGCCCAGGATCTCGAAGCTGATGCTGGACGTCCGTCCGGTCTGGATCTCGTGCAGATGCCTGAAGAGGTTGAGCCGCGCCCGGCCTCGTCCGTTGTCCAGCTCGCCCTGCGTCAGGACTCCCAACAGGGTCGACTTCCCGGAGTCCACGTTCCCCAACACCGCCACCCGCAGGTCCAGAAACTGTCCCGGTCCGAAGCAGCATATCACGGAGAGACAGGGAACAGGTTTAATTTAAGTTTTCAGAGGAGACGGGGACGGACCTGGAGGACAGAGACTCACCTGCTGATCGTCAGGAACTTTACGAACAAGCACTTCTGCAATTTTCCGAGTGTTCCTGTCCAGGTCGTAGTCCACCTCCCTCTCTCTGAGGAGTGTGATGTCGGCCCCGACTCTGAGGAGACGGACAGAAGAAACCAAACCTGACACACTGAACCGCCTTGTTTGTCTTTTTACACATTGAGAACAAACTGAATTGAGTCAGTGATCATTTTTAGCAGGTTCATTTTATTTATTGTCATTTCACAGTTCAACTGAAAACTATAATATCTTAAAGCCTGAAAAAGGAAGCAAAGCATGGAACACAAGTGAGGGGACCTACTTCTCTGCCATCCTCTTCAAGGTCTTGAGCGAGGCCTTCATGTCGGCCTCAGTCAGGCCAACCAACAGGCCGTTGTCCTCCACGCCGATCTGGTACACGGCTTCGCCGCGGCCTTCCTGCAGACGCCACTTCAGCTGAGTGGCGAGATGCTCAAAACGATACTGAGTCGGGTTCACCAGCTTCAGCTGAGAGAGAGGCAGGGAATCAATCAACTGATCGCACTTTTCATCGAGTGTACCACAAGAGTAAGAGCAATATAAAGCCATCCCCAACGTCCTCACTATCTCTGTCTCTCACAAAACAATAAAAATGCAGACGACAATAACAGAAACGGAGGAAACACTGAAGACTAAAAAGGCAACTGTCGGGACAAAAGGTGATAATTACCTTATATTCAATGTTTCCCTCTTCAGCCTGGAAACAAACAGAGACAAGAGACTGATGAGGTCAACTCCTGACGAAAACACCACCAACTACACACACAAACATACAAACTATATGGCCAAAAGTATGTGGACAGTCCTGACAACAACCGGACTGGTCTGTGCAGACTTCAGCATCAGTGCTTTAAAGCCATTTTCTGTATTTACACAGATTAAACCAGGCAGCTCTCCCTGCCACGCTGTCTCATTAAAATGTGATTTATTTTGAGGACCCCGTCGTGGATGAAGTATTAAACACCGGTAGTGTTAAAGCTGTCGTATCAGATGTTGGTGAAGTGGGTGAGAAAAACATTTGAACTTCTCCAACATCACATTCCCTCGTCCACCTGATTCATTCACTGTTGTTGCAGTTTATGTTTTGTTTGGATTATTTGAGGTAAATAAATAGCCAATCCTCCAGATGAACCTGAACCTTTATCAGCATAGTTCACTTGGTGAATTGGTCTGGTTCCCTTGTTTCATCTGCAGCTTCGAATACCAAACTATTCAAAACATGAGGATAGAAAATGTTAAAATTAAAAGATGGTGTTGATGCAGCATGTGCCGAATTATGAATTGGTCGTTTTTATTTCAGAGGTCATTGGTTTAACTTCTACGGTCTCTGCATCTGCAGAGAAATCCCTTTAAATGTCAGGTTTTTTTTGAGTGCAGTTTGGTGTGACGTGTTTTCCGGGCGACAGTCTCCTTTATGAGCTCATACAACAACAGCACTTATGACGTCATGTTGAAGATGTTTGTATTGTTTGTTGTTGTAAACAAACTGTAGCTGTTATTAGCATGTGGCTAGCTGGAGTTAATCTGGACCAGGAGCTAGCTGGCTAGTTTAGCCCGTAAGGACCGTATTTACCTCCGGGGGTAAATACGGCGGCGGGGTTCTGCTGTTCCTGTTGTTCTTTTTACTCCGTCTTCTCCGGCCCCGTTTGCCTCTTCTGGGTCTCGACTTTTTCGACGTTTTCTTCCCGCCGGTACCGGAACCGGAGCCCGGTCCGGGTCTGCTGTGTCCGGGCGGCACTGCACCACTTTCGGACAGATCCACCATCGCTGCCCCCTCAGAGAGAGCCTGGATCGGGAGCTCAGCCTGGCGTCACGGTGACCGAACTACATGAAGGAATAATAAAATCAGAAATATGAACTAATTAATTCACTCTGAGGATGAAAACGGACACACACGGCCTGTCCGTCCGTCAGCTGCTGCTGCTGCGGAGGAGGATGCTCTCTCTCTCTCTCTCTCTCTCTCTCTCCTCAGCATCACCTTCAGTTAGATGACGTACGCTGCCGCTTCCGGTTAGGACTTTCAAAGTATGTTACCAGAGCGCTTAACAGGAAATGGCATAAAATATCAGCATAAATAAAACAACGTAGGCATACTTACAAATAAATGATAAAAAGCTTAATAAAAACGGATTGCACTGTAAACGGTATTTTAACACTAAACGCAGATTTGGGGATTTTTGGGAGGTATGTACGGACGAGTGCTAATGTTAGCTTCCAACTTTAGCCTTAAATAACAGTTTGGTTATGTAATGTTAGCTAGTTTCTAACTTAAGCGATAAATGAGTTAACTGTTTGCTAATCTCTACAGCGTTACAGCCAAACTAAATAAAGTTTGCTCATTTTTAAACTAAGCTTTAGTTAACTAATGTGAACTGCTTCATAACTTTGTCCTTCAGTTACAGTTTTTCTTAATGTTGGCACAATGCAGTGATTTTCTTGTTTTCCGTCATTAGAGAGAAAACCTGACCGAGCTCAGTTCAGTGTTGGTTAAAGACTCGGATAGCACGAATAAAATCAGAAATCATTAAAAATGTTCATAACATGTAGAATTTACGGGATAGACTTTCATCATTATGATTCCATTAACGCACGAGACGGAAATCTTATTTTGAAAATGTTATCCGGAAGTGGCAGAGCTTGTTGTTGTGCTAATTTGACACCGAAGTGGAAGCTGGTGGCTGAAACTTCTCCGGATATGCCCCATCCTCACACCGCGACCCCGGCTCACTGAGGGGACTGGGAGCTCTACGTGTCCGTGAGAGGCCGCTCAGACAGCGGGCTGCCGACTTCACCGACCCGCCTTGATTTTTTTTTTTTTAGCCACCGTTAGCCTGCGGAAGCTAACTGCAGCTAACCCGGAGCTACCGTAGTTAGCCTCCGACTCGCCACCGCAGCAGCAGCGGAAGAAGCTGACCGGACTCCGGCTGATTTTTCTGTGTTTGTCGCCTCTCCGCTGCTCCCCCAGCTCACTGAGTGATGTGGAGACTAACTTTACCGGCGCTCGGTGTTTTGCTGCTGGCCTGGTTCTTTGGGAACTTTGTCCTGGGTTGGTTTCAACACAACAACGTTAAACCCCAGACGCAGCACAGCGAGCACCGGAGCGGAGCTCCAGAGAGCCCGGACCAGAGCTGCCTCTGCCATGTGAGTCCCCTCCCCGGCCGCTTGGGGCCGTTTTAGTCGCCCTGTAGACGGCCGGACAGTTTACATGAAGGAAGTCTTCTAGCATTTTCTGCTGTCATCTTAGTTTGACGTCATCGCGCGTGCATGCGTGCGTGCGTGCGTGTGTGCGTGTGTGTGTGTGTGTTTGTTTGTGAATGTCACATTATTAGTTATTATGTTGACATATTGTCATCCAATAATAGCCTCAGCTGTGTCAACAAACACTGAGATGAAAGCTAAACATTACTTTAATGTTGTTTCCGGTTGTTTGTGTGTAAACTTCCTCTTTCACTGAGTTCGGTGATTTCCGGCTTTCACAACTTCCTCTCGGTTTCAGCGACTTTTCAGGAAAAGCAGAAGTAGTTCAAAATGACAAGCTGATGTTATTTCTATAGCCGAGTAGAAAAGCGTGGTGTACTCTGATTGGCTGTGGCCGGGCTGCCCTCTCATGGGAGTTGTAGTCTTTAGCTTTCACAGCTAACGTGCTCTCTAAGGGCCTCAGAGGCCGCAGAGGACTACAAGCTGAGAGCGGTGAGGGGGCGGGGCTCCGTTTGACAGCTGGTTGTTTGTAGGCGGGGCCTCTGGCCAGCATGTGGGGGGGTAGAGGTCCTTTAATGACAGCTCAGCCCACAGACCGAGTCCCTGGGCTGCAAGTCCACAGAAGTCCTGGTCTGAAGGAGTTAGGACAGGATGCTGAGGGAACTGGGCCTCCTCTTGCCTTTCCTGGCGCTCGGTGGACTCCTGCATCCAGAGGTCAGGTCAGGTCTGGTCTGGTCCGGGTTGGATTGGGTTGGTTGTATCGCTGTGAGTCTTTCCAGGTGTTTGTGAGCAGCAGCAGGCAACTCTGACCAAAAACAAGAATTTAAAGAAGTCATGTCAGTTTTTGGTTTCTTTTTTTCATATTTTTGCTTTAAGCTTCTTATTCAAACTGTGAGCGTGGCTCCAGATCAGTCATATCTGTCTGACCAGTAACGTGTCAGAAAGGCTCAGTAAAGGGACAGTGAAAATATTTTTCAGAGGATTTTCATGGTAGTAAAGAACCGTAGTAGGTAGTAAAGTAAAGGTAAAGAATGACATAATTAGGACATTAAAGACACACATGTCAAAAGATATATAAAATGAAGTGCTAATCTTGTTATAACTTATTGCTGTTGGCTCTGAAAAAATTAGAGGTAAGATAAACTTTGTTTAATCCCCACAGGAAACTCCAAGCTTCTAGACTTTTCATTGGTTTAATTTGGTTTTCAGTTGTGTGAAAAATGAATTTCTGATGTTTTTTAAACAGGCAAAAACACAAACAGATCATTTTACATATCAGAGCTGGTGATCCTGTGCACAAACTGTTTTGTATGTGTGTTTATGCAAATAACAAAAACAAGAGAGAGGTAAAACAGCAACGTTCATATGCTACAAACCTCCCGAAGTACAGAGAAACAGATAATAGCTAACCACTCACAGACTTTGAATTATTATATTCATGTATTAGCTGTTGTGTGGTGATTTGTTATTTTTAGTAAAGCAGGTTTCAGTAAATGAGGTATTTTTTGTAAGAAACAGTTAAAGACAGTAAACTGAATGTTTTAGTATCTTGGACAGGTTTCCGGACTTTATTTTACTCTTCTGTTACAGTTCACGGTACCTGAGAACATAAATAATGATAATTGTTGGTCAGTGGTTCAATCATAGTGTTATCCAGCCAGGTCCACCCGATCCTTACGACGGATTAAGACTGGATTCTGACCCCCCTGCTGCTGTGAATACCCCACCCTTAAGGCTTCCTTCTGTTTACTTAGCTTAATATTGTCAAATTTGTTCTGGGGTTGTCCCGTTGCTCCTCAGGTCAACACACTAGCCTTAATTTAACTCGCCAGCAGCTGAGGGGTTGTGTGGACAGATGAAGGTTTGGATTCTGTCCACCTGTGTGGGCTCAGGTAACAGGGAGCTGTGGTGGTGGATGTATTATGCATGAAAGAAGGTGCAGGTAGGTGTTGGTTGGTCTGTGCTCGGCCTCCTGCTGTGGAAGTTGGTCCTCATGCGATGAAACCTCTTGTTCTTTCTGCTTCAGCTCACTGGAGTCCTGGACGACTGCTTCTGTGACGTTGAGAGCATCGACGTCTTCAACAACTTCAAGATTTACCCTCGCATCAAGAAGCTGACGGAGAGAGATTACTTCAGATACTACAGGGTGAGAGCTGCTGCAGCACCACAGATAACTTTTAAATAAAGAGTGGAAATCAGATTTGGCATTCGATGGTACCAAACTTAAACCAAGCTCAGTAAACGTTTTCCTGATGAATTTAGTTTACAGTCTTCAACACAACATGATGTTCGGTTTTGAAATGATGCTCCAATTAGAGGGAAACAGACCAGGAAGGAGGGGAGGGGTTGGGGGCGGGGCTATTGTGTGACTGACAGACGAAGATGGCGAAATGATAAATAACAAGTTGGAAGCTTCAGCTCACAGACTGATGGTGATGTATGGGGGGGGGGATGACCGTTGGTTAAAACACACCTGACCTTTAATCTTGAGGGCCTCCTATGAATGTAATCTTCAGGGAACTCAGAGACAAACAACAGGTGTTTCCCTCTGTTTTCCTTCCATGCCTGGTTGGACACCATGTTCCTATCAGCTGAACCGTCATGGTGCGCAGCAGATGAGGTGCTAAAAACCGCTGGGATCCGTTCATCCAGTTTTAATGTGAGGTGTGTTCCTGAGCAGGTCGATTGTAGACTTTCTCCACCGTCCGGGGGTCTGAGCCAAACTTCCTGATATTCAGGTCCCTGCTAAGCCAAAATATAAAAACCTGTTACATGTGTTTGAGTCTGTAACTGGAAGACCTGGAGGAGGCTGACAAGGTGCGATGCTGTTACACAACAGAAAGTCCGCAAACCAAACAGGAAGTCAGAGGTGTTTGCAGTGAGCCGTTGAACTGGAGTTACATCTGATGGGGACGTTTATATCTTCTTCTATATAAAACCTGTTTTTGGATTCACGTCTGATATCGATCTCTGTTCTGAGAAAATGCTGCACTGACATTTAGGTGTGTGGGTGAACAGGAACCATTAACCACATAACATCAAGAATGTTTTGTGTAAATTAAGGTCATTGTCTGGGATGTCAAGGTGCTCACTTTGTTTGTCTAAATGATCGCAATCATTTGAAATAAGCCAATTGTTCACATGTATAGATGTTTGGAGTTGGTTGGCTGTTTTTATGTTGGACCACGTCGTTTGTTGAAACCGTAGGCGTTAGTTTGGAGCTGTTGTTCTAAAACATTAAAAACATATTCAGTTATTGAACTGTCGATAAATAAACGTTAACCGTAAACGTTAAACATTCAACAATTAAAATGTTTTATTAGTAAAACCGCCGTCTCTTAATTTCCCTCCAGGTGAATTTGAAGCGTCCGTGTCCCTTCTGGCCTGATGACGGACACTGCTCCATCAAAGACTGTCATGTGGAGCCCTGCCCTGAGGTCAGAGGTCAACCACACTCACAAAATAAAAGAACATGTTCTGTTTGTGCTCCATTAATTCAAAATCTGTCAAGATTTGTGGATGCTGTTATGTTTGACTGTGTTTTTCTGTTTTGATGAAGTTATCTATCATTGTTTGTTTGTGGGTCTTTGTTGTGTTCTATAGAGTAAAGTCCCCGTCGGCATCAAGTCTGGGAACTACAACAAGGTGAGAGCAGCAGACTGAGCTCTAATTAAACATAGAATATTTAGATTTCAAATATTTGTTTTTCCCGTTGTGTGATGTGGAGGTGATTGAAAATATACCAAGGTCAAATTACCACTGTGAACTGATCTGTAGTGAAGATGAGCACAGACCCCTACTGTCAATTATTATTATTATTATTATTATTATTATTGTTTATTATTTGTAATTTGATGCTAACAGAGTGCTGTTAGAATAATACACCGATCAGACGCAACTCAAACCAACGACGTTTCAGTTTTTTCATCACTTCCTGTCTGCCTTCCTCCATCTGGGCCTCTCAGCTCTCATTGGTCCTACTGGTGACCCAAATTCTTACAAACATCACATATTCAGAATTTGTAGGTTTAAAAAAAAAAAAGTTTTAATCAAATTATATTTAAACAGGAAGAAGAGTTGTATTTGTTGGGGACTATTTTCAGTGGCGGATTAATCTGAGTTTGTTGCTGCAGTAAGCGTTTGTGCTTCAAAATGGTGATAAAAGTGAAGTCAGACAGAATGCAGATTGAAGGCTCTTCAGATGCAGAGTCCAGGTCCAGGTTTACAGGCAGTCTCTGTGTACACCTCATGGTCCCTAACCAAACAATTTAGACCATCATGCATTGCGCGGTGCAGAGAAAGTAAAGAGTAGAGTGTGTGTTTAGTCCTCTGCTCTCTGGACGGTGAGGAGGAAGATCGAGTGATTTCAAACACGACCAAGTGAACCTCGGCTGGACCTCGTGGTGTTTGTACCTGCTGGTCTCAGGACATCAGGTTCTTCTAATGGAGTGAAGGACCAGCTGCGTTTGTTCCAGTACTTTATGTCTCATCAGCTGATTCACCACTGCACACACACAGCTTATCTCCTGTGATAGTTTCCATGTTGAGGCTGAGTGTTTGCCAGCTCTTGGCTCTCAGCCTGATGTTTGTCTTGCAGCAAACTCGCCGTGTTTGAACATGTGCACTCGTCTCAGTCAAGGTCAACTTCACTGACCGTCAGCCGAGAAACTGTTAGTGCGTAGGAACAAACGTGGACGCGTCGAACACCTTCCATCTCAGACTCCAGGAGGTTATACCTGGAACAGGTGAAATGTGACCTGAACAGGACAGAACAGAAAAGTGACAGAACATCATCCCGTTAGTGACACAATAAAACTATTACATATAGAACTTTATTGTCAACAGTGATGGAAAGTCATCTTCTGCTCACCAACACAGAGACACAGCAGTGAGATTAGACAACAGTTAGAAGGACAAGTAGAAGTGGTCACATGGCCATCACAATGCTCCTCACCTTCTTCCTCGTCCTATCAGTGAAGTTTGTTCAAAGACGTTTGAGGTCTGACAGAAACAGAATGTAGGCTCATTGTGGAGACTTTTTAAATGTAGACTGTGTTTACAGAGAGGCTCCTCCGGGAGTCCACAACTTCGCCTTCACATTTTCAACAGTTTCATCAAACTAACTAAAGAGGATTTCCAAAGCAGCTTCAGACGTTCCGGTCATATATATGTGTACAGACACACTAACAGTCTCCCTCCCCCTCCATCTGTCTCCAGTACACTCAGGCAGCGAATACGATGTCGGACATGAACGAGTGTGAGCAGGCCAAAGAGCTGGGCGCCATCAACAGCACCCTGAGGTGAGACCACAAGATGGCAGTCTAAGGCTCTTCAGCTTTGGCTTCACCTCACAGAGTCTGTCATAATTTATATTGTATTGAGTCACAGACAGAATCAGCTGATTCTGAATACGTGGAGACTTTTTTAAGAATGAAGAACAAAAAGGGACAAAAACACAGAAAAGACTTTATGTAGCTCTAAAAAGGTCGTCCTAGATCAGCTGTTCTAATCTCTGTAAATACTCTGAGTCAGGTCAGCGTCTCCGTATCTGTAAAACATCTTACTTCCTGTTTCAGTAACCAAAGTAAAGAGGCGTTCGCTGACTGGGCGAGGCATGACGACGCTCAGGATCACTTCTGTGAGCTGGATGGTGAGGATTTATTCTTTCTCCGTCCACATGTCCCGTTACATTCCTGCTCCCCTGGGGATGAACTCCAATGACCTTTAAATCAACCTGTCAGATCAAGCTCTGATCTTTAAAATGTTAATGACATCACGTTGAACTCTGTGTGTGTTTGTTTGTTTGTTTGTTTGATGGTGTCAGATGAAACCTCTCCGGACGCTGATTATGTGGATCTGCTGCTGAATCCAGAACGGTTCACTGGATATAAAGGTCCTTCAGCCTGGAGAGTCTGGAACAGCATCTATGAGGAGAATTGTTTCAAGTAAGACACACACGGTTATTGATCCTGTTCATGTTTACATTTGTTTTGATAAAACAAAAAGACGAAAGTCTGAACTGTCCCAGTTCCGGAGCCACGTCCTTCAGAGGTCGAGGTTTATCAATATGTGCCTTCATAACCTACCATTTCCGTTTCCATGGCGTCCCAAAGAGCAGCTGTTGTTGCCGATCAACCTCGACAACAAGTGACTTTTTTCTACAGTCCCCTCTGAGAATTCTGGGTCTCCTGAGGTTGAATTTCAGATGGACGGAGCCCAGGAGGCATCAAATCACCTCAGCTGGCTTCTTTTGACACACACTGACCCACCGCCGACCTCAGGAGCTGCTGATTTGACTGATGACGTCACCGACAGAACGGTCCTCACACCTCTAAAGACTACAACGTTTAATCTAAACCGACACATGTTCGTACTGTCGACGGTCACCGTACAATAAGAGTCCAGGGGATCAGGGGCCTTTCAACTGGGACAGTCCAGTTGCCCCTGATTGATCCTCTGAAGGATGACACTCTGGTTTATTGTGTTTACTGTCGTGTGTCTCTGTTTTCACACACAGATGTTGTACATGTGAATGTAAACCTGTTTGTGTGTCGACAGGCCCAGATCGGTGTACCGACCTCTGAACCCTCTGTCTCCGAGCAGAGGTGAGTCAGGAAGCGCTCGGCTCAGATTCCTCCGTCACAGTTTTAGATTGAAGGGAATCAAACTTTGATCCAGAGATTTCAGCAGCTGCATGTGGACACACAGACGTTTACTGTCAGAAGTAAATCAGCCTCATTTAAAATGAAGAGAAATCCAACATTCAGTTTCTTCTGAACATTCAGTGAAATAAGTTTTCACCGTTTTGACTGCAGATCTGTTTTATGAATGTGTGTATGTATTAATAGCACAGATCTAACAGGGCTCTGTTATCTCTCCTCTGTCTGTCTGTTCAGGTGACGACGACGGTGAGTTCAACTTCTCTGACTTCACAAGAATTTATTTTTAGTTTTTAAAGGCACATGAAAAGATTTGTCGTCTTCTCTGGCTCATATTGCAGGAGAAGGTTTCTACACCTGGCTCGAGGGTGAGTTCTTTTCTTTCTGCTCAAATTTTTTTGTGATGTTAAACATACTAAACAAAAACATGAACACTTGATATAGAAGATCCAGATTTTGTCTCTGAGCACAAAAGACAGCGTTGAGAAGCTGTGGCTCATCTTCGTACCGTTCACCTCCCGCCGTCGCCACATGTTTGCACTTCCTGGGAAATTAAAACATCCCAGTTGTTGCACAGCCAACATTCAAGCTTCATGCTTCCGTACATTTCCAAAGAAGCAGATTCTTCATCTTTGTAGCTTGTGGATGTCAAATGTCAACAGCCTGACTTCCTGTCGTCCTCAGCTGCCTCATCCTGTGTAGCTGAGCTGTCAGAATCGTTATCCCCTCTCTGCTTCCTTTGTATGACGTGTTTCTGCAGAGATTATCGTCGATCCTCCGCAGTTCAGAGTGAATTCATCCTCAGATAAATCAGAACGTACAGTACAGAGAGAAGTGATGATAGTTTGGCTTAAAGAACATGAAACGTTAAAATACCCATCACTACAAATCACCACCATGGAACATTTAACTGAATTATCATGAGGAACAACAAATAAAGACAAAAGTCACACTGAGCAGAATAAAATAGTTGGATGGAAGATCGTCATCTTCATTTAAGGTCCACACGGTCTAAAGGTAGACCTCCATGTGGTCTCTGTTTCTAAATCAGGTCCAGGTTCTTTATTAATCCCATTAAAGTATCAAAGGTCTCAGTCCTCAGTCTGGATTCAGAAACTGAACCTTAAAACCACCATCAGGACTTCTGGGACTATGTGATGTCACAACAGCACAGTCGATGCCCCGCCCCTCAAACTGATCACTTGTTTCTCTCTCTTTCTAGGTTTGTGTTTGGAGAAGAGAGTTTTTTACCGCCTCATCTCCGGCCTCCACAGCAGCATCAACATCCACCTGTGTGCCGACTACCTGCTGGATGGTACGACCACACCAGACTATTAGTTTAGATGAGTAATTGTTTAATTTACTTTGATTTAACAGGAGAACTGTAAAAGGAATAAATGTCATTTATTCATTTATACAGAAACAAACTAGAATGTTGAATATTAAATTGTATTATTCAGCCTTTTTCTGGGACAGTTTCAGCTGAAGTCCCTAAAAAAACAAACTTGTATCATGTAAACAAAATTTTATTCGTAAAGTTCGTCCTGGCTCTGAAGACACAAAACACAATTAAAACAGGTTGTGAAAGTGTCAGAAACTAAAATAATCAGGACCAACAGCAGGAAAGTAAAAACAAATGTGGTTGTGTTTGATTCCTCAGAGGGGTGGGGCCGCTCAGTGTGGGGCCCAAACCTCCAGGAGTTTCGGCGGCGTTTCGACACGGCCGAGACGAAGGGCGAGGGCACGCGACGCCTGAAGAACCTCTACTTCCTGTACCTGATCGAGCTAAGGGCGCTCTACAAGGTGGCGCCGTACTTCGAACGTGCCTTCGTCAACCTGTACACTGGAAACACGCAGGAGGACGGGGCCACCAAAGACCTGCTGCTCCAGGTCTTCAACGAGATCAAGTGAGAACCTCCACGCAGGTCCAGGTCTGGTCCAGGTCTGGTCCAGCACCAGAATCCTCAGATCCTCCGCAACCACGAAGATCTGTTTGAGTTTGGTGCTGGACCAGACAGTTCAGGTGGCGATGATATAATAATATATAATAATAATACTAACTGTGATAAGAAAATTAAAAAATAATGGGAAGGAAAAAATGGAACGATTCAGAATAACAATACTATTATGACTGATGATGACATCATCATCATCATATCAACTTTCGTTTGTTGTGTTTTGTCTCTTTATGAAGCAGATCTGAGTGTAAAATAGAGAAATAAACTGAACGGAAGATCCACAAAATCTGCCGTCGCCACATTATTCTATGAGACGATGAAGAATTCATTAGTTCAATATCACCGTTGCCATCAGTCAGCAGTAAATCCTATATTTAGTCTGCACTTCAGAATAAAGTTAGACTAACAGCTGGTTCTGTCTTCCAGAGCGTTCCCGATGCACTTTGACGAGAAGTCCATGTTCGCTGGACACAAGTTGGAGGCCAAGACACTGAAGGTGAGGGGAGGAGCTTCAGCAGTGACTCTTTTATTCTGAAGGGCCAGCGGAGCCAGAAACCGGTGGATTTGATCAGGAGTCAAACAGTCTCGTCAAACACCGTGATGTCGACTGCTCATAATTTATCTCTGGGGCTCTTATTGTGAAAGTTTAATCAGCTGTGTCCACTCAGGGGCCGCGTCCTTCAGAGGACTTGGTCTACGATGGTCTGCTCCTTCGTAGCTGTCGTAGACCACAGAGCTCAGCCTCTGAAGGGCCAACCCTGAAATGACTCTGAACTTCCTCCTCAGGAGGAGTTCCGCCTCCATTTCAAGAACATCTCCAGGATCATGGACTGCGTCGGCTGCAGCAAGTGTCGCCTGTGGGGGAAACTGCAGGTGAGCTCCTTCAGCTTTGACTGATTTCTGTCTTAACAGTTAGTTCTTTAGTGAAGCAGCAGCTCAGACGGACTCTGCTGTGATTATTCTTCTGTCTCCTGTTTGGATCAAATATTGGTTCCGTTGAGTTGGCCTGGCTTTTATTTTCCCGCCTCGATCACAAATCCACATCTTCAGCTTTGGTGTTTGTTGTTGGACGGGCTGTTGATGATGTTACTGTTGTAGCTGCGGTTGGTCACACGGAGATGAATTTGTCACGTGACTCTTCTGGTTCTTCTTCTGGTCTCTGCAGACTCAGGGTCTGGGCACGGCCCTGAAGATCCTCTTCTCCGAGAAGGAGATCAAGAACCTTCCAGAACACAGCCCATCTAAAGGTTTCCAGCTGACCCGACAGGAGATCGTGGCGTTGATGAACGGCTTCGGCAGGTACGTCCGCTGACTGCAGGTCCGAGGCTGGGGGGCGTCCACCACTTTGGTCAATGCCCAATTAGATGAATTCATATCCTGTGAAACTTTCCAACGTCCTCCAGATGGATTAACTTTGGTTCAGAGGAACTTCGGGTTATTGATGCCTTCATCACTGATTGACGATCATTGGCTGCTAACAAAACAATAATCATCTGACATCTTTCACAATAAAAGTCTGATCTTTTAGAGGAATGCTGCAGTACTTTTAATGTGAAAGGGACAGGAAAAGCAGATCATAAACTGACTCTTTGAGGTCCACACTTGGATGGGACTTTCAAAATAAAAGCCTGCCTCACACAGATTGGTTGTTACTGTCTCCCTCTCAGGTTGTCCACCAGTATTCATCAGCTACACAACTTCCGCCTGCTGCTGAAGGAGAAAAGGTAACAGGAAGTGAAGCATCACCTGGCCTCACCTGGCCAGTGGGAGTGGCCAGACCACAGTGAACTGCAATTGATACCCCCTGTGGACTTATGGATCAGCAGTGAATTTATCAACATTTTCAACATTTTAATTCCACCTCGGAACATCCTCCTTCCTCCCCCTTCCTCCTCCTCCTCATCCCCTTCCTCCTCCCCCTCCTCCTCCTCCCCCCTCCTCCTCTTCCTCCCCCTCCTCCTCTTCCTCCTCCTCCTCTTCCTCCTCTTCCTCCTCATCCCCTTCCTCCTCCCCCTCCTCTTCCTCCCCCTCCTCCTCTTCCTCCTCCTCCCCTTCCTCCTCCTCCCCTTCTTCCTCCTCCTCCTCCGTCATGAATGTTAACTGCTCTGCCTGTGTTTGCCTTTGTCAGAAAAATCTTCTCCTGACTTTTTTTTTTTTTTCTGTGGGTCGGTTCAAACGCTGACTTCCTGTAACCTCCTGCGACCCTGAGGAGGCGGCGTGGAGAAGCATTGGTAAGGTCGTGACCCTCGACCTTACTGCTGAAGGGATGTAACGAAGCTGAACCTCAGTCATTAATCCTGGAAGCATCTGATAGGAAGTTACGTCTAATTTCAAGGCGTCGGGGAAATCTGTTGTGACGTTTCTTTTGCTGACCTCACTTATTGTTGGACTTTACACTGACTCGGACCTTCACGTCTCTTCTGTACTGATGTAGTAAGACTTCGTCCTGCGGACGGACAGTCTGAACCGTCAGGACGCTGCTGCCTGCCCTGTTTTTATGACCAATCAGCTCCAGCCGAAGTGTGTCTGTGTGTGTCTGTGTGTGTGTGTGTGTGATTGTGTGTGTAGATGGTCAACAGTTGCAGCTATAAAATAACAGACTTTGACTTGATTCCAGTGTAAAATAATTCTAAACTTGATTTTTGTCATCTGTGACAAAATTCTGTTTGTGAGATTAGTCTGTCTGTCTGTCTCTCTCTCTCTCACTGTTTGTCTCTCTCTCTCTCTCTCTCTCACTGTCTGTCTGTCTGTCTGTCTCTCTCTCTCACTGTCTGTCTGTCTGTCTCTCTCTCTCTCTCTCTCACTGTCTGTCTCTCTCTCTCACTGTCTGTCTGTCTCTCTGTCTCTCTCTCTCTCACTGTCTGTCTGTCTCTCTCTCACTGTCCGTCTGTCTGTCTCTCTCTCTCTCTCTCTCTCACTGTCTGTCTGTCTCTCTCTCACTGTCTGTCTGTCTCTCTCTCTCTCACTGTCTGTCTCTCTCTCTCACTGTCTGTCTGTCTGTCTTGTTACAGTTTCCTCCCGTTGTCCTTTTGTCCTTTTGTCTTCGGCCTCGTTGTCTTAAAACTTTAAACAGTCATGGAGTCATCGCCGCCATGTTTTATTTCACACCGTTCGTAACGTGATTCTTCTTCAAACGGGAGGAAACGTGTACAGCTTCTGTTGGACTATTTTCAGCGGCGGATGAATCCACGTACAGTTCTGATTGAAATGATTCTGTTATGATCAACGTCAAACAAGCAAAGTGACGTCATCGGATAAAACGCTTTCCTTGAGCTCTTTATTTATTTCAGATTTGCTGCCTGAACGGTTCGTTTGTTGGGAAAGTAAAAGTCGAAAATGGACCAAAGATTTTGAAGTTGTCTGTTTCCTGTTTTTGTGTTGAGTCTTTGATCGGAGTCACAGAACGTCACAGAACCTTGAGCCACTGGAGACGTTTTGATTTCTTTATTATTAAATTGATCAAATATAAATATAAATAAGGAGCCTGCTTTTCGGCATGAAGTTGAATTTCTTCATTAACAATTAAAAAAAAAAGCCAAAAGCAGCTTGAAGAATTAGTTTTGTTTTTAATGACGTAAAGAAAAGAAGTGACATCAAAGTGATGGTTGATAACTGAAGAGTTTCAGTGTTTGCTTCAGCTGGTCAGTGAACTTTGATCCTGAGGAAACAGTTTGTGTCTTTTTGTGTGTTTGTTATCACCAAGTGGAGTGTATGGAGGCCTGAGAGGGACAACTGAATAAAAATGACAGTAAAAATAAGACAATGTAACCTGTAAGTGAGTGAATTCTATCAAATTATTATAAATAATTATCCATTAAATTAATCATTAAATGTGTTCATTGATTATTTCAGTTAATTTGGAATAAACTGCCTCTCAATAATAAATCTAGATTTGTCAAATGATTTGAAGGTTTTATTCAGATTCTACTTTTCAGTTTGGTCCTCTTTGATTTCTTTATAATTTTTAATAAAAGAAATTCTTTTTCTTCTGAGGACAGCTTTAGATTGAAGAAGACAAACCAAATTTAATAACCCGGATGGATAAAATGTTCATTTGGATTCTTTATTTAATTTATAATTTAAATTAATTATCAGTTGAAACACTGAATGATTTTTGTCTTTTTCAGTGTAATGGCATCATAT
Source organism: Remorina albescens (assembly GCA_034769265.1). Lineage (NCBI taxonomy): Eukaryota > Metazoa > Chordata > Actinopteri > Carangiformes > Echeneidae > Remorina > Remorina albescens. Next base: position 27,528,736 of record CM068487.1, read on the forward strand.
TTTTTATGTAAAAGATTAAAACATTTGACTGAAATCCAAATGTTAACTTTCTTCGCTACAAAAAACTAAAATTGGAAAATTTGAATCACTGAAATATTTTACTTTGGAAACCATCCATCAGGATTTTTATTGTTTACATTCATGTCTTTACAAAAAAATATATATATATATATACTGAGAATTTTTTTTCAATCAACTTCTAAATTATTGAAATGCCGTTAAAGTGACGTTCAGTTCTTAATTTAGATATTCGGTTTTAAATGATTTTGGCCTTTTGGGGCTTCAGTTTAGAATCCATTCATTGTTTCATCGTCACCTTTCAGCCTCCATAAAAGAGTCTGTGCTGCAAAATGACCAGTTTATGTTCTGTATTGATATTGTGTGTCTGTGTGTGTCTGTGTGTGTCTCTGTGTGTCCCTCGGGGCCCTCCAGCAGCTGGTCGTCCTGAACAGCCTTAAAACTAAAAAATGTGACTTTATGAATCAACCAATCTAAAACTTTGTTGTTGACTTCAGACGTAAACAGTTTTTTTGTTTGTTTGTTTGTTTGTTTTTTGTTTTTGTCTTTCACGTGTTTCTGTTGTGTACAAAATATAGAGTCACACCATGTTGATCACGTGTTCCTGTTCAGTATATTTATTTGAAAAGAGGATTAAATATTTCTGGAACGTCATTTAACTCTGTTTGGATTCAGATTTTCCGGCTCCGCTGCGTCACGGTTACGTCACGGCTACGTCACGGTTTCGGTAACCGGCAGCCCTCCGCAGCAGATACGCAGAGCTCTAATTTTGCCGGAAGCCGGAGCATAAATTTAAATAAATAAAAGCACAGAGCAGATCGCGCGGGACGGAAAATCGTACAGAGACACAAAATAAAACATCCGGTTTATTTTCAAAATAAAAATACTGCGTGTTCACGGCGGATCGTGTTTCACACCTTGAAGACGTCATAATGGGCGGGGACAGACCTGAAGTCAACAGGTCAGAGGTTTCCGGCGTCATTTCACCCCGCTGACACCACGGAGGAGAAAATCACAGAATAATTTATGACCCGTCACATCCTTTTTATAAACACACCCATAAAAAGGATGCAGCCTGGAATACCACTGCAGGAAGAATGGGAATGGATGGTGAATTACTGATGTGGTCCAATAAATGTCCTCTGGATGGACACATTAAACTGTTTACATGCTTTTGTGGGTCTCTCTATAGAAAACTACAACCGGCTATATCGCGCGATTACGCGTGAATTCGCGAGATCTCGTGAGTCCGGCGGAGCCGCAACAGGGCGCATCAGAAGGATCCGGTGGAGTTTATGGGTGAGAGATCTGGATCTTCACTGCTTTGAATTTCCCTTCGGAGATTAATAAAGTATCTATCTATCTAATGGAGAATGACGTCATGTTGATGGCTTCCGTCCTCTGATTCTGTTTTTGGTGATAAAATCTTCAGAATTGTGTCCACAGTGGTGCCAAAAGTGACAACTAAACTTTTTAAAATATATTTTTAAAAAAAAGAAGAAAATCAACACAAGTTTGTGTGAAACCAGAAGAACTCCTCCGTTTTATTGTTCCAGTTGCTTTTTTGTGTCGACACGTCACGAACACACGAACCACAAACAGAAAAAAGCTCAACAACAAACTTCGCCTCTGTTAGAAATATAAAGTTTCAGGTCGCTGCAGAAACACGAAGACAGTCTGAAGCAGAACGGAGAAACAATTTCATTACGTTTCTTCACATTATTTATCTTAATCTGTTTAATGTACGGCTGCAGCAGTTATATTTCAGAAAACAAAGGCAGTATGTACACAAAGTAATTAAGAACTAAACATTTAAGAGCAAATGACCATTTAAAAGTAATTCAAAACATTTTTGTCAGCTACTTTTACTTCTTACATAATTATGGACATTTTTAATTCATCAAGATTTTTTTTTATAATATTGTTAAATAAAATTATTTCCCATTTTAGAAATGTTTTCCAGTTTATTCAAAATTCAGACTCAGTTTGGGATTAAATGACTCGAAGACACGATTAGTTTGATTTTATAATCAACAGATCATCAGACTTTGTTCCGTTAACTCCAGTTTTCTTCCTCGTTATGTTTTTAGTTTTGTGTCTCACAGTCAAGAACCTCAAAAACTGTCTCGAGGAGTTTTTCAAGCGTTATTCAGGAAATAAACAGTTTGACTGTTGAGTTTGAGAGAATTTAAAATTCCCAAACCAGAGTTTAAAAAATGAAATAAACCTGAACTTCACAGTCTCATCTGGAGCGAACAGGAATATTTATTTAAAACAGAATAAATAATCAGATTCACTTGCGGACTGAAATATTCCCCAAATGATAAACATTCATCACAACATCGTTTACTTCTGTGGCTCTAAAAACAACATGGCCTCCTGCACAGCGTCACTATGGAAACGTTTCTGTTGTCCCTCGTGTCCTCACAGGACATTTGGTGCTGTCTGAACTTCCTGCTGTCACTCTTTATTTTAAATACAGATCCTGATTCACATCAACTTCAGTTCTTTGGATCGTCTCAGGCTGTGCAGGAGGCCCGTTCTTCTTCCCTAAAGTCAGCAAATCAGCGAGAGTGAAAACACAATAAGGGGTCGGTGTCAAAGTGCAGAGTGAAGCTGTACAGTGGAGGGAGGACTCATGGGTAGGGGTGGATCTCTCCGGTGATGGTGGTGGCGGTCAGGCGTTGGTCATCACTGTTGGTGTTCACGGTGAAGCTGCTGTGCCGGCTGCCCCAGTCGTAGCAGTCAGAAGAAAGACTGAGAGAGAGCAGAAACTGTCAGTCAGCTGCTTTTCTTTTATATCCAGAAGTAAAACCTGACAGTTGAAACTATTTCAGCCATCTTTGTGCTAAGCTAAGCTAAGCTAAGCTAAGCTAAGCTAAGCTGCTGGCTGTAGAGTCACAGTTACATTCTGATTGCTTCTGTTCTTGAATATAAAAACGTTGACGGCTGTTTTGAGAAATTCCAATCAAGCTGTGAAGTTGTGGAAACATTTATGATGACCGCACCTCGCTGATGCATTCTGGGGAGGGATGCTCCACGCCAGGTCGTCGTCGCTGTCATAGCGACGAGGGTTGTCAAAGAAATATCCTCTGGAGGAAAGGATGTGGTTTGGTAACCCAGCAGTGCTCTGAAGACAAATCATCAAATACTGTTGATTAAAGTTCTATCAGGAAGAGAAGCTGCAGGAAATAAAGGCTGAAACCAAGTTAGCTTATTTCCACAAAATAATATTCATCAAGAATTAGAACAAAAAACACCGAAGACTGAGGCCATAAACTCATCAGGAAAACCTTTACTGAGGAGGAGGAGGGACATTTTCCCATAGACTTCAATATAAGGAGGAGGAGGGACATTTTCCCATAGACTTCAACACAGTCTGACATTCTGACTACAAACAGTGGAGCCCCGTTCTGATGGTCAGCAGATAGAATGAAGGTTTAAGGGTCTGCAGATCAGATTTCAGGTCCAGGTTTAGAGACCGTCTGCCATGAGCCCAAATTTTCACAGGTCAGAGGTCAGAGGTCACGCCTGGAGGACTCACCCTGTCCTGAGGTGGCCGTCGGACCCTGAAGAAGAAAACGACCAGCGAGGTGGGCAGCAGCTCCCAGACGAACAGAATCACCCCGAACACGACGTAACCGGCATCGCCCAGTGACGACCGCAAGTCCGCCTGGAAACGGGTCGCAGGTCAAAGGTCAGGGACAAAAAAGAGGCCTTTAGTTTAAAACTCCGATCCCGGTCTGACCCCCACCTGGTCTGAGACGTTGTACCAGTCGTAGTCGAAGGAGTTGATGGTCTCGATGTCGGCGAGGGCGAGCACCACCAGGTTGTAGCAGGCCCGAGACGCATACAGCAGCACCACCATGACGCCGATCAGGGTCACCTGACACGCCGACGTCCCCTAAAAAACAGGAAATACAGGAAGCTCTCAGACCCGTGACCGCAAGAACGACAACAAGGTGCTCCCGACCTTACCTTTGACTCCAGGTAAATGTTGGCCAGCGACATCTTGGCGACCTTGTAGAGGCAGACGGACAGCGAGACGGCGCAGAGGACGAACAGACTGTCGTTGATGGTGACCCTCACCAGGACGATGGTCTTCACGTCCGCCGTGGTCATCTTCACCAGCAGGGCGCAGACCAGGTTCACCACCAGGAAGAGCAGGCTGACGCCCAGGAAGACCAGGTACAGAGGGAGTCTGGAGGAGGCAGAGCAGACCAGGTCTGGATTCTCTAAAACTGTACGACCCCGAAGACCAGTTGGAGACACAAAGACTCCGTTTGAGCAGAACCAGTGAAGGTTACCTGAACTTCAGCAGGGCAGGTGAGTACTTGGACTTCGCCTTAAAGTAAACCTGCCAGAGAACAAAGTAGGATTTCACATTTTACATCAAAAATACTTTTCTAGGTTTAAAGGTCCAGAAGGTCTGAAGGTCTGAAGGTCTAAAGGGTCCAGAAGGTCTAAAGGTCTGAAGGTCCAGACAGTCCGAAGGTCTGAAGGTCTGAAGGTCTAAAGGGTCCAGAAGGTCTAAAGGTCTGAAGGTCCAGACAGTCCGAAGGTCTGAAGGTCTGAAGGTCCAGAAGGTCTAAAGGTCTAAAGGGTCCAGAAGGTCTAAAGGTCTGAAGGTCCAGACAGTCCGAAGGTCTGAAGGTCTGAAGGTCTGAAGGTCCAGAAGGTCTGAAGGTCTGAAGGGTCCAGACAGTCCGAAGGTCTGAAGGTCTGAAGGTCCAGAAGGTCTAAAGGTCTAAAGGGTCCAGAAGGTCTAAAGGTCTAAAGGTCCAGACAGTCCGAAGGTCTGAAGGTCTGAAGGTCTGAAGGTCCAGACGGTCTGAAGGTCTAAAGGTCCAGATGGTCTACAGGTCTAAAAGTCCAGATGGTCTGAAGGTCTACAGGTCCAGACGGTCTGAAGGTCTAAAGGTCCAGATGGTCTACAGGTCTAAAGGTCCAGACGGTCTGAAGGTCTAAAGGTCCAGATGGTCTACAGGTCTAAAGGTCCAGATGGTCTACAGGTCTAAAGGTCCACATGGTCTGAAGGTCTACAGGTCTAAAGGTCCAGACGGTCTACAGGTCTAAAGGTCCAGACGGTCTGAAGGTCTACAGGCCTACAGGTCCAGATGGTCTGAAGGTCTACAGGTCTAAAGGTCCAGACGGTCTGAAGGTCTAAAGGTCTAAAGGTCCAGACGGTCTGAAGGTCTAAAGGTCTACAGGTCCACATGGTCTGAAGGTCCAGATGGTCTAAAGGTCTAAAGGTCTACAGGTCCAGATGGTCTGAAGGTCTACAGGTCCACATGGTCTGAAGGTCCAGACGGTCTGAAGGTCCAGATGGTCTAAAGGTCTACAGGTCTACAGGTCCAGATGGTCTGAAGGTCTACAGGTCTAAAGGTCCAGACGGTCTGAAGGTCTACAGGTCTAAAGGTCCAGATGGTCTGAAGGTCTGAAGGTCTACAGGTCCACATGGTCTGAAGGTCCAGATGGTCTAAAGGTCTACAGGTCTAAAGGTCCAGACGGTCTGAAGGTCTACAGGTCTACAGGTCCAGACGGTCTGAAGGTCTGAAGGTCTACAGGTCTACAGGTCCAGATGGTCTGAAGGTCTACAGGTCTAAAGGTCCAGACGGTCTGAAGGTCTACAGGTCTAAAGGTCCAGATGGTCTGAAGGTCTGAAGGTCCAGACGGTCTGAAGGTCTACAGGTCTAAAGGTCCAGATGGTCTGAAGGTCCAGACGGTCTGAAGGTCCAGATGGTCTAAAGGTCTACAGGTCTACAGGTCCAGATGGTCTGAAGGTCTACAGGTCTACAGGTCCAGATGGTCTGAAGGTCCAGATGGTCTAAAGGTCTACAGGTCTACAGGTCCAGATGGTCTGAAGGTCTAAAGGTCTGAAGGTCCAGATGGTCTGAAGGTCCAGACGGTCTGAAGGTCCAGATGGTCTGAAGGTCTACAGGTCTACAGGTCCAGATGGTCTGAAGGTCCAGATGGTCTAAAGGTCTACAGGTCTACAGGTCCAGATGGTCTGAAGGTCTAAAGGTCTGAAGGTCCAGATGGTCTGAAGGTCTACAGGTCTAAAGGTCCAGACGGTCTGAAGGTCTAAAGGTCTACAGGTCCACATGGTCTGAAGGTCCAGATGGTCTAAAGGTCTAAAGGTCTACAGGTCCAGATGGTCTGAAGGTCTACAGGTCCACATGGTCTGAAGGTCCAGACGGTCTGAAGGTCCAGATGGTCTAAAGGTCTACAGGTCTACAGGTCCAGATGGTCTGAAGGTCCAGATGGTCTAAAGGTCTACAGGTCTACAGGTCCAGATGGTCTGAAGGTCTAAAGGTCTGAAGGTCCAGATGGTCTGAAGGTCTACAGGTCTACAGGTCCACCTCGTCCCCCCACCTGGGCACAGTAGAGGTTCATGAGGCTCAGGGTGAAGAACTGCAGGCAGACGGGGAAGCAGTAGAGCAGCCAGAAGGCGAAGGGGTGGAGAGCGTTGGCGGTGACACAGTCTCTGAAGTAGAAGGAGAAGAGCAGCGCTCGGAGGGCGGCCCACAGCAGACACAGGAACAGGAAGGCCGTCTGGTAGCTGAAGCGTTTGTGTCGGTATCGCAGCACCAGCCACAGCTGAGCGTAGATGAAGGCGAAGAGCAGCGAGTAGAAGACGGT